>JADNRY010000935.1:0-21213 GCA_015501585.1 Rhodocollybia butyracea | reverse complement strand
GCAGGAGAAGAGCCGTGTTGGTTGCCCTTTGATTTCTTTGGTGCAAATGACGCCTTGGAGCCTGTTAGAGTTAGCAACACTATGGCAAGCTTCTCTTCCATAGCTTCGCCTTAATGAACTTAACCAAAGCTACAAACTCATCCCAATCTCAGTTTTATCGTCGATGGTCGTACTGAGGGAATATGAAAGGTAGATTGGGATCTGTTGGGATGGATCAGTTGATACGAGATTATCGATCAACGTGGATAAGTTTCAAAATGCATCAACCTCAAGGACTTCACACAGCCCGTCCGTAAAACACTATCACCACCCACTGGCAGCATACCCCAATTCCTCATCATGAACCAGATCCAACTTGGATCCAACACATACCTAATCCCCATCCCCATCCTCCCATCCCATCGCGTGTACACTCTGCCCCGGCACATACTAGTACTTCTCTCAGCTCGCCATATACATAGAAGGACAAAAAGAAAATGAGAATGCGTCAACGTACATTGTACAACCGCTAACTAAATACAAACCGAAACGCAACAGTAAAAAAGTCTACTTGGCCCGGCTCATTGGCCTCATTGAGATGGGGGAATGACGACGCAAACGCCGATGCAGGTAATCCGCTCCACTGCTCCAGAGACTAGAGCCCAGACTCGAAATGAGAATTGGAGGCAAGGAAAAGAATGGCAAGCTTTGACGCAATCGAATTCCATGAAGAAATGGGCCAGCCTTTAGCAAAAATGAAGCGTCACTGATCAAGCAGCAAGCTAAGTGCCAGCGCTTATCTCGAAAATTGAGCGTCTAACCAGTTGCTCTTTGCCCCTTTGTTCCTGCGGAGAAAACACGTTCATTCCTCGCGTACTTGTCGATTTTCCAGCACTACATCACAGACTGTGCTCAGAATCTGGTCCTACCTCTGTCGAACCGAATGAAGTCGCGGCGATTCTCGAAAATGTTCGACGAGACTTGCAGGATTACGAAGCGGAGACCCACCGTTTGGAGTCTTGTAGGCTGCTCACCACGGAGAAACGGGAACGCTTACACTTGTACGAGACTCAAGTGCAATCCCTGCTTTCTCCAGTTCGTAAAATTCCCGACGAGATCCTACAACACATCTTCGATACTTGCTGCGACATGAACACGTTTACGCTCCTGATGATCACGAAGAAGAGAAATATTTCAAGGCTCACCGTGGTCTCAGAAGCAAACCTGCAATGGCGATTAGCAGTGTTTGCTCACACTGGCGGAGGAACGCACTCTCCTTGCCGGCAATATGGTTTAGGATAACAGTAGACTGGGATACAAACTGGAGCAAGCACGAAGGTGACGACACAACGGAGCTTTTCTTACCCCTGTACGACATCCTCGAACGATCCCAGCAATGGCCAATGACGCTCACTCTCGAAATACATGTAAATCCCTTTCTGCCGCAAGAGCCAAAGGTGCTTCACCCCTTTTTGAAGCACCTTTTAGCCCAAATGCCACGCTGTCAATTCCTCTCCGTCGATGGTGGAGATGGCGGAACTGATGGCATTGGCGAGCTTTTTCAGGATCTACCACCGGTCTCTTTCCCTCGTCTGAAAACGTTGCATATCATCAACGACATCGAACCTCGAGATCTCGCTTTATTTACTGGTACAGCGCCTCTCCTTAAGGAGTTGGAGGTGCCACTGCTCCACCTTGAATGGGATTTTCCTTATACGCAACTATCTCACTTGGGCTTTGCTCCTTTCTATCCCAGGAATGACATTCCACACGTGTTTGACGGATGCCCTAACCTATCTTCCTTGGAGGTAAACGACAAATGGCATACTCTAAGTTGTCCTATCTCGCGCTCGTCCAAGGTGGACACTCACTCAGATTCTGGGTACATAACAGGGCCTTACCCTAATAGATTTATTTTTTCATTCCTGGAGCTTCCTTCCCTGAAGACATTGCATCTTAAAAAACGATGCTTATGGAAGGAAGGCGATGATCCAAACCCAGTAGACAAAGTATGGAACAACCTTGGGTTTTTTATGAAATTTGTACGACGGTGCTCTTTTCCGTTGATAACGCTCTCTATCGAGACCTTGTCATTATCTGATTCCAACCTCATCGATCTCCTTATTGTTCTCCCTACTCTGCAAGATTTTACTCTTGACGACTGGAACATCCCTCCCCAATTCAGCCCCGTAACGTCGAAATTCATCGAAAGTCTTCACGGCCATCGCACCAGCTCCCTTCGTCCCCAGCCCACGCCTATTGTCCCGAGACTCAAATCACTCAGGTTATTGAATATCAGTGCAGAGACCTTTAACGATACCTCTGTTGTGGAAATGGTACAATCTCGATGGATTCCTGACAGGCTCTGTACTACGGGGACATCAGCGTTTGATGTGGACTGTTTGAGGGTGTTTACTATGGCATTTCGAAAGCGGATGAAGGAGGAGGCTGGTGATGTGTATGATTACTTGAATGATATTGAAACGAGCGGCATGATGATTGTGGTATCTTGGCGTAACGCAAAGTGATATGTCGATGTTGTGCACTCTGTTGTACAAAGCATGATAGTTTATCACCATTATATCGATTCCGGTGGCTCTTGTCATCGCCGACTATCGGATTTTGTGACTAGTTTGCACCAGTCACCGTATTTCTTTTTGTATGTTTAGAGGCAGGAACGAGTTTTCTTCGTAACTACACGAACCTCTGTGCTCCACCCAAAGGAACCACTCAAAGCCTGTTTCAGAATCATAGTGGATTTAAAGTAAACTGGATACATCGAGCAAGATATCAAGTGCTATAAGTTACTGTTACAATTCACAAGGGATAGGCTCAACTCCTTTAGACCTCGGATAAATCAGTTTCTTTCCCATGGACAGTGTACCGAAACCGTTCATCCCTCCCAGCTTACGCTCTGCTTCTTTCAGGACGCCTTCATATACCTTTGCTTCTTTTTTTGACTTTCCTTTCATCTGGAATTCGAATTTGACGTCGTTCGGTTGTCTCGGGTCCACCTTCGCGTGAGAGCGAATTTTCCAGGTGAAATCCGGGATTATAAGGTCGGGGCAAGCGCGCTCTATAAGTTTCTTCGCCCTCATTGCCATCCAACTTGCTATCACACCAGTCCGCATTCTCTTCCCTGAAGTCCTTCCCCTCGGGTTTACTGGGGTCGTAAAGACAAACCTTGTGATTTCTCGACGCACCTTCTCAGACTCAGGCTTCCCTTTCTCCTCTTCTTCGCCTCCACTTTCAATCTCCGTTCCTTCTACAAGAGAATGCGCACGAGGCTCAAGAGCGTCAATTACCGTTGCTCTCGAGCTCAAGTCAGGCTCAGATTCAGAGCGCCCTTTTATCAGTGTATCGCTACCAATCTATATTGAAATTAGGCCACTAGTATGCATTGGAATAGAAAGTGGGTTTGTTACTCACAGCGATAGGTGTTGCACATACGCAACTGAAGGAGGCGACAAGAAAAATGAAAGCGTAGGGAACAGCGAAGTGCATTTGATGGATGTCGATGATGAGCGATGAGCGATGAGGATGATGAATTGTGCGAGAAGTGAGCTCGAAAGAATAAGGTTGAATGGAACGCCGGGAGTTCAAGGAGTTTACTGTCTACTCTGACCAGCAGAGGGATTAAACTTTCCGGAAGTTGGGGGATCCTTGAAGAAGTCAGGCGATCCTTATAACGTGAGCTCCGAGTTCATTTTCAAAATATTCCAATCACAGGGACATCATCCACTGACTGCCACAATCCACTGCCTTACACTGGACCATTTCCAAAAAAAGGTTTATTACCGCTATCCTTGGCACTTCGGCCCTTGGGTAGAGGAGGGTAGAGGTTTTTGTTACAAATGTAGGCGGGGTCACCCTGAAATTCAGTGGAACTGGCGGGGTTGTCCTTTGATTTCCCTAAAGAAAAACAAGTAACTCACATGCACACGCGTTGGCAATGCAGCAAATTTGGATTCCAATTTCGGCGCCTTCCCATAGTTTGTCAGTTATACGCTGAACAGCACTACCACGACATGCTCAGTATATAAAAGGTAAGTCAAGGGAGGTCAGTCGATACAAGGATCAACGTGGATGGATTTCAAACTCATACCGAGTAGCAAAATGTAGTACATAGGAGCAACCCAGATATCTGAGCCCTCGTAGTACATAGCAGTATGAAATCCACAATTAGAAAAGCCAAAATCCTTCGTAAGATCCGTCCGTAAAAACCCTAAGCATCGCGCGTACCCAAACTCGTCATCGACATCCACGCATACCCCATACCCTCCATCCGCATCCACCACGCATTCACTCCCCTCCTCCCATCTCTCCTTCAAATTACTCCCGTACGATTCCTCCCAGCCCCCGTCCACCACACAAACACATCCAACAAGCCGCACCTCCCTCAAGCCCAGCGCGTACTTATCCCAGCTCGCCATATACTCATGCACATCAGGGAACCCAGAGGGCCCGACATACAGCAAGCACTCTTTCCAGTCCACAGCGAACTGTTGTTGGTGACTCGTACAGCGCGTGCGCAGTGTCCAACGGAGGGGATCAGCCAGACCGAAACGTGTTGTGAAGCTGTTGCCTGTGCTGGGACCAGCGATGGGATGATGGGGCAGGCGTAACAAGGTATCGATGATATCAAGCTGAGCGAGCGCGTTCGGGATGGGGAGAAAGAAAAGCCGACAAATCTTGACTATGACTGGGACGAATTTACGCAGAGGAAGAGGAAGAACGATGGCCATGGTTGAACGTTTCAACGTTCACGGTTCACTCACCGTCACCTTTTGTAACGCTCTTCACGTTTCCTACAACGCGTTTGATCAGAGCTTGCGAATTTCGATGATGGTCGATGAGCGCCATCATACCGGGATTGCATCGTAATCCTCGATTGGATGGTACAGATGGAATAAAGCAAGGCGAGACAGTCGGTGAAGAATTCCGGACCAAGGCTGACGCTGATATATCCTAAGAAAAAGAGAAAAAAAAGAGTCAGTCAGTGGTTATAAACGCAGTGCCACCAAACACCCTGTCAGGAAATCCTTTCGTATAATCAATCCTCAGCTCGTTAAAACCCGGTAAAACCACAATAACTGCATACAATAGGCGGAAAAACGTTTCGAATGCCAACGAGATGGAAAAGGTCAGCCGAAGATGAGAGATGTTCTAAAATTTTCACCGCGTGGTCAATTGGCAGATCTTCAGTGCTGGTTACACAAAATGAGTGCCGTTGTTTGTATCAGAACGCAGCTGTTGCAATGCGATATAATTGCGTAGATATAGCACGAAATTGAGACATGAGAGTTGAGAAGCAAACCGCTTATCCCGGTCCGCTGTTAGTCCGCTCACCGGGAATCAAGTGCAGATACTTGATATCATTGGAAGTAGAGTAGACGAAGAGCTCCCTTCTCCGCCTTCACTGTCAGGCTCAGGTCTATGCTCCGTGCCACCCAGAACACGAGCCTCAAGAGAGCCAATTCCTGTGACGCCCGGAACACTCTTTTACCAGCGTATTAAGGACTACGGATCTATATTGAAATTACTACTAGGCCCCTGGTGTGCATTAGAATCAAAAGGAGTTTACTGCTCACAGCAATAGGCGTTGCCAATATGCAACTCAAGGAGGCGACCAGAAGAACGGAAACGTAGGGAACGGCGAAGAGCATTTGATTGATGATGAAGATGTGAGAGGGAGAGCTCGAAAAAACAACGTTGAATGGAACGGGATTTTACTGCCTACTCCAACCAGCAAAAGCATTGAAGGTCGCAGGGCTATGAGCGTGACGAGTTTGCGAAAAATAAGAGGTACGCCGGCCATGGGACACCTCGACATCCTGGTAACGTTTCTTACGAGGCGTTGGACTAGACGTTGCGAATTTAGTCTCCAACGTAATATCGAAAATACGAATGGAATTGGGACTTGGAGCGTCGAAGGGGAGAGATTCTGGGATGAGAGAATACAGGTCGAAGCTATCGCAACGCCGTCTGCAACTTCGATTTGAGCAAGATCTACATGGTCAACGTAGCCTCCCCAATTCGGAAAAACAGAAAAACAGGTGTACTGGAATAACGAGCTGGCATGATATCGAATATGAACCTAAGTACAAGCTCGATTGGCAGGTTACACAGGGCTACAAAACATAAGGTACGCTCTGTGCTCAGCCGAGTTGCGCTTCCGATCCCGATTCTGATTTTGAGCTTTCATCTGCGCAAAGGCTGAGATAGGGAGTTCTCTGTCTCTTTAGAAGCGTATAACAATCGAGTTGTTCCAGTCCAGACATACGGCGCAAAAATGCAGCGAACGAGTGATGAGTACTGAGTTGGAACACCAGGATAAGGAGGTTTTCGTCTTCGCGTAGCTACTGAACCGACGACATTGGCATGATATGTGCGAAAGGAGATTTGAGATCCGAGAGAGTAGTATAGCATCGACCTGGAACGATTCAGCGACGTAACGGAGCACGGCGCTGAGATCGTGGGGCTCAAAAGCAATATGACGTGGATTCATGAATGAGAGCAAGAGTTATTAATGAAATAATGTTGTCAAGGAGTGAAGGGGGTCCTGGAACACTAAGTCGAGACGGTGGTGAGGCATATGGGTCCTCGGTATGAGCTTGGCCCAAGTTCTTGCCAATTTTCACGAAAATCAACACCCTCAACACCATGCAACAGCCAGCGATTCTCGGTGGTCAAATGGATAGTATATCAGGTTGGTTAGTACCACAATAACGGCTAGGAAAGAAAACGAACCATTTACTGAGCCCCGTATCTCCCACTTGTCTCTCTCCATGTCATCCGATACGAGCAGTACCTGATACAGAGCATGTTCCAACATTAGCATCATACCCATACCCAGTATCCACCATCAGTTATAACCAATGCGGCCACCTCTGAAAGCAGGAGGCCCGGTACAGGGAGAAAATGATCGTTATTAGTCAACGTTGTTGAGATTCCGTTTGGGCAAGACTGTGGATGCGATGCGACTAGCACTGATGAAACGATAGCTGGCTGAGTGTTCGATTGTGTCAGATCCAATGGGCGCCGTCGAATGGACGCACCAATGTCCGGTTCAAAGTTTCCACCTGCATCATAACTGTAAGAACTGAGGAAGAAATGGCTTTGACCTGTGGGAACTGAACGGCTCAGCTCCTCGACCCAACAGATCAATATTATAAGTATTTGAATCCCCGAATATCTCTTTACCATCATCACTACGGTTAGCTATTGGGCTATGGCTCGTGCGTTGCCTTTTCGGTGGATATAATTTAACTGCACACGTTTCGATGCATGTTAAGTGCTACTAATCGAATATACTTCGTCGACTGATACTAAAAGGTTCCGAGAAAACCACCTGTCTCTGATAACCCGCGCTTCCGTTGACCGCAAACCACGGAAGGAAGGAAGGAAGCCAAGCTCTCGCATTGCCTGATCATAAAGGCCCGTTTTTCTTGGCCCTTCCATTGATCAACATCGTTGTTGCTGCGCATATTGCCACCGCCATGGAATCCACAGCCATCCCCAAAGTACTCTAGTGTGCGCAAATGACCTCCGACTTCAGGTTACAGACGGCCTCGAGGTGATTGTACCTACTCAAGGATGTAATATCACAACAGCTCGTAGGTTCCTGTTGCAGCTGATCGACTTCGATATAGAATTGTGTGGGCCAGAGAAGGATGATGACAGTAGTGGCTGATAGAGGGAATCATCATGGGACGGACAGCCCATACTTGACAGTGACAGACGGACTGTACCACTGACAGCGACACCAGACCTCAACCAGATTGCTAGACCAGATTCAATAAGTACTTATAGATCTGCTCTTCATGGGACGTACAGCCCATACTTGATAGTGACAGACAGACTGTACCACTGACAGCGACACCAGACCTCAAGCATATCGCAGATTGCTAATTCGCATCCAATACTTATCAGATCTGCGCAGTCTTTTTAAAGTCGCCTCTCAGATTGGCTTCCCCCTAGTAAGAATGGAACCTTCCTTCAAGTATAAGTTTGTCGAATTTACCAGCTTGCCCATTCTCCATTTCAGCTACTCTTTATCCTTCTCTGCAGATGGGGAGCTTCTAGCCATCGGGACAAAGGGAACAAGCCCTCCTTCTGTCACTTTCTGGAACATCAATGACCGTCCGAGTCATGGTTCGAGTGCGGTAAAAATGGAGGGCTTTTTCTCTGGGCTTTTTCTGCGCGATGAGGCCGACAAAATTATTCTGTTAAATGGATCAAGTACCTGCCACCTTCATAGCCGAGATCCTAGTGGGGCATTGACTTGGGGCGAGTCGGGGACCCTGTTCGTGCTGCTTCGCCTACCACCGTCGATTCCAGCCAGGCCGATAACTTCTTCATCGGAGACATCAATGCTTTGTTCATGGTCGATAGCACGAGGACTCGAGTTTCTAATGCAACCCTTCCTATCGGCCCAACAGTTCTTGTTTGTGCCCTCGACGGAATCTCCCTTGTGTTAGGCTATAAAGACGGTTCATTGGAGTACCTCAGTTATCCTACTGATGAGATTGGAAAGGTGCAATTTGAGCCTTTGCAGTTCGGTATCGGCAAAACACACCGAAATCAGCGCCTGCGTTTGGTCACACGATGGACGGCAGATTGCTACAGGGGACATCAACAGCACGATATGCCTTTGGGATGCAACAAATAAAGCGTCTATCCAATATAAGGAGACGGTCAAGCGCAGTCAAACAGGTCGTATCAACCAACTCATATTTGCCCCTGATAACACCGCCCTGATTATCTTGATCGGTTCTGCTCTCCTTATCTGGGATTTTGGCCTGGAGAATTATATCTTTGGACTTGGTCTGAAAGAAAGTGCCCAGAGCATTGCTTTGGATTATCCACGGAAGCGAGTGGCAGTCTCCTCCTGGAAGAATGTATTTGTGTATGATATGGAGGCTAGCGGGCAGGAATCCAGGCAAGGCGGCACCGGAACCCCGAAGGCTAGTGGGTCAGAGTCTAGGCAAGGTGGCGCCGGGGGTTCCAGTGGTGGTAGAGAGTCTAGTCGCCGTTCTGACGGGGACAAACCCTCCGTTCCTGTCCCCTCCGACTTGAAGGATATCTCAGATATCACTTCCAAGGTTACCACGTCACAGCCTGTGCCTTTTAAAGGCCTGTACTACGATATCTATCGTGGCGTCTTCGATGCAGACCGTTATGAGCACGTCGTTGCCATCAAGTGCTTGCGTACTAAGTTCGACCCACTAAGTAGTGTTCAAGATCGCCAAGCATTTGAGTCGGTGGGGATGCATAATATTATTCTAGTCTACTAATCTGAATTGAACAATCTTTTGTAGTCTCTCTACCAGGAACTGAAGATCTGGTATAATTTAAAGGACGACAATCTGGTCCCCCTTATCGGTTTTACGACCAAGCCTAAATTTGGTGAATTTCCCGCTGTTGTAACTTCTTGGATGATCAAAGGTGAGTCAACTATTAGAGCACAGTAATTATTATCTTGATATCTTGTGTCTCGAACCATAGGTCTCCTCACTGAATATCTCAAATCAAACGACAAATTTGATCTACTGACACTCACCAAAGGGGTTGCAAGTGGTGTCGCGTTTCTTCATTGTCTGTTCAGTTTTGTTATCATATTCAACCTAGTTGCTGATACATTTTATTTTCCAGTCCACAACCTCGTGCACGGTGATATCCGAGCTGTAAGCATCTCTAAATTCCAACTACTTATGTCGTGATTATATGACCTCTTCAAGGCTAGTATTTTGATTGACAATCACGGTAACCCGCGCCTTGCAGACACTGGACTCCTGAAGATTCTGGACGCAAGTCCCTTGATGCCAGATGGAGGGTCAACCTCTACCTATCGATGGATGGCACCGGAGCTACACAACGATCCCAAACGTACATCTGCAAGTGATGTCTATGCATTCACAGTGACTTCTTGGGTATGATACTTACAATATGATCAATAGCGTGTTACTGACACCAATGCTGATATAGGAGATCTACAACAAGGGTGATGCCCCATTTCCCGGCCTCCGTGAACTTCAAATTGGAAATAAGATACTGCAGGACGATAGACCTCCACGTCTTCCTGATGTAGGGGATGCCATTTGGGAGTTGTGGAGGATTGGATGGCACAAAGACATCGGCCAGCGCCCCAAAATGAGTCAATACGTTGACCATCTGAGATCAATAGCCTGAATCACCTAAGTATTACGCTTGTCAGCTGCTTGTATATTAGTACTACGAATTCCTTTCGTCGTTGCATGTAGGTTGCTGAATGGGTGCTTACCCTCCGCCACCATTTCTGTTATAAGTATTATACCGTTCCAGCACCTCTTACCAGCACCTCTTACCATCACACCGCTTGGATTTGCATCCACGGAGCGGCCTTTCCTCTCACTCTATGCAGTAAGCTATCGCAGGATTCAAGGATTTCAGGAATCTTGATGGCTCTTATCCTCGAACTTCGAAGCCTACGGTAGGCGAGACGTTTTGAATTGAGTGCCAGTCCCGCCCATGTGCCACTAATTTTGTTCCCCAAGGAAGGGAGTTAGGCAGACAAAGACCGCGACAGCTCCATAGGATAGATTACTGTCACTACGCCAGCGTCAAATAATAACGGGCGAAATTTTTTCCGAAATTATTGCTGTAATTATTTACCTTTTTCGATAAGAATTTCGGTTGAAATTGGTTCTCTTTTTCGTGCGAAAAATAAATTGAAAGACAAATAGAATTTCGCCCGTAAATCTTTGATAATTTTGTCTGAAAAATCTATTGTAATTGATTATCTTTTTTGATAAGAATTTCGCCTGTAATCTGTTATCTTTTTCGTCCGAAAAAGACAACGAAATTGGTTATCTTTTTTGCTCGTGATTAATTAAAAATTTCGAGTGATATTTTTACAAGGTAATCACTGGACAATGATTGGGCAGGAACTGGGCAAGAACTGGGCAGTTCAGTCATGTGATGTGCAGTACTAGACTTAAAGTTACAGGATACCACATATGTATTGGAGCGCCAGCCACCACACGAGGCAAAACCCTATAACGACGTCGGTCGGTATGCTTCTCGAATAGCTATAACATTCTTTTGCGGAGCCGACACAAGTCCAAGAAGATTCTTCGCATCATATATCAAACCAGGTTTCATCGCCTCAATACCTGTCTGTCGGGTTGTTCACCAAAAGAAGGCTTACAGTAAGACTGCGTATGAATTTGCATAATCTTCCAGACACTATTGATAGTTTGTCTCGCTGGGCAATGAGAATATTGCGCGGGACGTGTCTGCGGCTCTATATCTTGAGTCCAAGTTGATAAGAGTTATACTAGGCGGTGGCTCAGTATGCCTGATTCTAAAATACACTTTTTCTCCCATGTTCGGAGTTTCGTTGTGATGAATGGCGCGTGATTACTGGCGCTGCCATGAATACCTATCCTGTATGATACTGAAAGTCATCTTAAGACAGATGAAGTACTGGCAGATGCAGATCACATGACTGAACTGCCCAGTTCTTGCCCAGTTCCTGCCCAATCATTGTCCAGTTGTTACCTTGTAAAAATATCGCTCGAAATTTTTAACTAATCACGAGCGAAAAAGATAAGTAATTTCATTATCTTTTTTGTCCGAAAAAGATAACAGATTACAGGCGAAATTCTTATCGAAAAAGATAATCAATTACAATAGATTTTTCAGACGAAATTATCAAAGATTTACGAGCGAAATTCTGTTTGTTTTTCAATTTATTTTTCGCACGAAAAAGAGAACCAATTTCGACCGAAATTCTTATCGAAAAAGGTAAATAATTACAGCAATAATTTCGGAAAAAATTTCGCCCGTTATTATTTGACGCTGGCGTAGTGTGTGGAAAGGTTACTGCGGTACATCATGTACGGATACAGATATGTATTATCTAATATTGAGTTGATAGTTAGTAGGGTGGAGGTGGGTGTAGTCTTGAGCCCCAGCCTCTGAAGATATCGCATATGCATGTACTAAAAGAGAGAAAAATTCTTAGTGATAATTATTCACGGGCTAGGTGATTTTGCCGTGCAGCCGGTGCGTGGTGCGTGCAGGTGCGTGCACGCACCTACTGATGCGTGTTGTATGGTGCGTGCACATATGTAATTTTTTCAGCCCGAAATATGTATTTTTTGTAATATATACTAACATTATCAACTTCATATTAATGAACTTTTGGCCAATTGGCCCAAAGAGGTAATTCTACACAAATTTGACCTAATTAGTAGTAATATCGAGGCTTGGATAAACAATCATTATACGCATCACGCATCACTTGCACGCACCGGCACGCACCCGGCACCACTTGCACGCACCCTCGCACGCACTATGCACGCACCCCGCATCACTTGCACGCACCCGCAAAATGATGATGGCAGGTGCGTGCAAGTGATGGCGGGTGCGTGCAAGTGATGGCGGGTGCGTGCAAGTGATGGTGCGTGCGTGCAAATGTTGTGGGTCTTTTCAGCAATGTTTGTGTTTTTTTAGACATTGGAACCTGTACATACACCTCTACACCTCTACACTGATCTCGCCTTATCAGGCAGCCTCCTATGTGCCTAGTGCAGGTCAATTTACTTACGTTGATGATACTTACACTACTTATCTTTGAGTGTACAATCCAAGTTGCAGCTTTGGGGACAGAAATAAAAGAAAGGCTCAAGAAAGGCTAGTAAATTCTATAGTAGAAATAACTTTACACAATGAAGTGAACTTGGCCCAGTTGACACGCACGCACTTGCACGCACCACGCTCCGCATTTGCACGCACCAAGCACGCACCAAGCACGCACCACGCACCGGCTGCACGGCAAAATGTATGTGCCGATTATTCACCATGAGAGAAGTTACAGGCAAATATAAATCAATTCATGGCAAAATTTGAACTATGGACATCCCGCATATGACAACCAGAGTTGGGGAACTCTCAGTTCTACGCTGAACAGCCGCTGTCCTACTACCACTACATGCTCAATATATGAAACGTAGGTCGGAGCAGTTGATACAAGCAACATAGATAGAGTTCAAAACAATAGCAAGTAGAAAAGTTCAGTATATACATAGAAACGATCCAAATATCTAAGCCCCGGTAGTGCATACATAGTAGCAGTACCATATCGACAAACCCAGGTCCTTCATACCCCAACCCATCACACGTACGCCCCCCTGCCTCTCCTCCTCCTCCTCCCACCCCCTTCAGATATCTCCTACACCAATCGTCCCCCACCCCCGCCCAGCGCAACAAAAACTCATGCATAAACCGTACCTCCTTCGGCGTCGACGCATACTTCTCCCAGCTTGCCATAGACTCATGTGCGTTCAAGAACCCAGAGGTCCAAATATCTGGAACCTACTCTTTCCAAGCGCACTTTTTCTGGTGGAGAATGCAGCCCGTGCAGGGCGACCAATGGAGAGGACCCAAACCACGCAGTCACTGGGCGTGTCAGGGATCTCGATCAATAGGCCGAAACGAGTTTTGGAGGAGCTGCGGTTGGCTGCCACTGTGCATGCTGCCGGCGATGATGGGGGAGTGGTAAGGAGTAGTGTACCAGGGGTATCGTAGAGTCATCGTGAGTGAGTGTTTGGAACGGGAGGAAAAATATTGAAAGTCGCAGGACTATGAGCATGACGAGTTTGGGTAGGGGGTACTATTAGGTACCTAGTAATGGGTCACGTAAGCGTATTTCTCATATCTTGAGCCTGTAATTAGGGCGTGGAGCACATGAAGTATCAGGAATCGTGGGCACGTATCCTACGAGTAAATTGAGAACAGTTTGAAGTAAATCGGCGGGGAACTCGGAGTACAGTGAATAATTTCCGACCGGGGGTCTAAAATAGGAAAATACCGGGATGTGGGCCACTCGGCCGAACCTGCTCGCACAAGCCCCCCGTCGCGTCGGGGCGAGTTTTACAATAGACATGACATTTATACACTATGAAAGACCATATTTATTGATTGTTGGATGCACATATACTATCGATACATGTAGAAGAGTTTATTTGAAGGATTTTGGCGAAATAATGGGGCAACAGTTGAAGTCACCGAGCAGCCACCAGACTACATCATGCACATGGTAAATGACTTCCAAACTTTATGAAAACTTGTTTCGTCTTGCTTTGAAGGTAATTTGAAGGCAATTCATACGATAAATGGAAGAACCCGTAAGTGGAGAGGCAAGGTGGCTGGTGATGGAGCATGATAGGTAAGCGACTGATACAGAATTTGCTGGAAATGAGAGGCGTATTTTGGACAATGAGCATTAAGCTACACATTATGATCCAGAATTCCCAGCACAGCTACTTCGGTGACCAGATAGAGCACTGTAGCCAATGAGATCAGGTTTTCGGCATATGCGAACGGTGAACACGCTCCTGAACGAGTAAAAAAAATCAGTAAAATTACCCCAGCTACTATACTAGTCCAAGCACGCACCTGAATGGCTCTATCCATTTGAGAATGTCCATCTAGTTTGGTTATGGAGATACAAGCAAGTCCATCCTTCTACACTCAATTACAGATACGAGAGTTTCCTGAGCGTCGCGAAGAGCTATAAATGAAGCTATCTCTCACAGAAAAAGTTATGAGCACATCTATAGGACATCTAGAAAGATTTTGAGTACTTTTTGAGCAGCGAATGATAGATAACGCGCTCACTATGTGACTATGATCAGTTCGTTGAGCGACCGCACCGAAATAATAACAAATTTACGTGATTTGCCCTCCGGGCCGTACCAATAGATCTATTGTGCCACTCAGCCGTCTCCCTGGTACATCCAGCTGATGTTCAGATCACAATTCGAAGCTACTCTACAGGATACAACTACTAGTTTAGGTCTTTGTTGGGTAATACTAGCTGTATAGAGCCAGTGACCCACTTCTAGGTAGGCAATAGTAGTGTACCGGCTGTATCGTTGATAGCCAGCAAGCTCAGCGAGTGTTCGGGACGGGAGGAAAAGCATCGAAAGTCGCAGGACTATGAGCGTGACGATAAAAGGTACGCCGGCCATGGGACACCTTGACGCTCCAACGATGTTTCTTACGAGGTGTTTGATGGTTAGATGTTGCGGATTTCGTCTCAAACGTAATATAGAAAATATGGATGGAATTTGGGAGCGTTGAGAGGGAGGGACTCCGCCATGAGAGAACCCACGTTCTTGATCGAATCCGCGAAGATATCGCAATGCCGGAATATCGATTTAAGCAAAATCTACATAGCCAACGGGAAAAACAGGTGTACTGGAATAACGAGCTGGCGTGATATCGAGTATGAACCCAAACAGCACAAGCTCGGTTGGGAGGTTACACAGTGTGATTAACTTGTACATATATGGCAGCCATGAGGCACGCTCCGTCCCAGCCGAGTTATACACACCATTCCACACAGTCTCGTTTCGAACCCCGACTCTGATTTCCAAACGTTCGAAACTTCCATCTGCGGCGATCTGCGCAAAGGCGGAGGTAGGGGGGTTCTCGGTTTCTCGAGAAGCGTATTACAATGAAGTTGTTCCGGTCCAGACATATGGCGCAAAAACATGGCGAACGGATGATGAATTGGAAGACTGGGATGAAGCGGGTTTTCGTCTTCGTGTAGGTTCTGAACCGACGACATTGGCATGGTATGTGTGAAAGGAGATTTGAGATCCGAGAGAGCAGTACTAGTATAGTATTGACATTCAGCGATGTAATGGAGCGCGCCGACAAATTTGCAGAGATCGTGGGGGCAAACGAGAATGTTCAAAGGCAATATGACGTGGATTCATGAATGAGAGCAAAAGTTGCAGAATGCAGAATGTTGTCAAGGATCCTGGAACACTAAGTCGAGACGGTGGTGAGGCATATGGGTCCTCGGTATGAGCTTGGCCCCAAGTTCTTGCCAATTTTCACGAAAATCAACACCCTCAGCACGGTGTAACAGTCAACGATTCTCGCTGGTCAACTGGATGATAGACCAAGTTGATTAGTATAACAATAACGGCTAGGAAACAAAACGAACCTTTTACTGAGCCCGGTATCCGCCACCTTGGCTCTCTCCATGCGCACCATATCCACCGATATGAGTAGTACTTCCACCGTGATACAAATCATGTTCCGACCTTAGCGCCATACCCATATCCAGTATCCACCATAAGTTATAACCACACCTCTGAAAGCAGGAGACACGGTACAGGAAGAAAATGATCATTATTAGTCAACGTAACATTGGCAAGACTGTGGATGCGACGCGACTAGCACTAAAGAAATGATAGCCGGCCGAGTGAACCTTGTCGGTACTACTAGCCGTAGCATTGGAATAATGGGTGATGCGAGCGATGGAGAGGGACACTTTTGTTATCCGAGACTGTTGTGCAGCTGCAGTGCCGCAGAGAGGGATTCTTGTTCAAATGCGATTGCGTCGTTCGTGTAAAATCCAATGTGCGCCGTCAAATGGACGCACCAATGTCCGGTTCAACGTTTCCACCTGCATCCTCGCTGCATGAAACTGAGGAAAAAATGGCTTTGACCTGTGGGAACCGAACGGCTCACAACAGATCAATATATTTGAATCCCCAAATATCTCTTTACCACTATCACTACGATTAGCTATTGGGCTATGGTTTGTACACTGCCTTTTTCGGTGGATATAATTTAGCTGCACACGTTTCGATGCATGTTAAGTGCTACTAGTCAAATATACTTCGTCGACTGATAGTAAAAGGTTTCGAGAAAACCACCTGTCTCTGATAACCCGCGCTTCCGTTGACCGCGAACCACGGAAGGAAGGAAGGAAGCCAAGCTCTCGCATTGCCTGGTGATCATAAAGGCCCGTTTTTCTTGGCCCTTCCATTGATCAACATCGTTGTTGCGGCGCATATTGCCACTGTGGAAGCCACAGCCATCCCCAAAGTACTCTAGTGTGCGCAAATGACCTCCGACCTCAGGTTACAGACGCCCTCGAGGTGATTGTACCTACTCAAGGATGTAATATCACAACAGCTTGTAGGTTCCTGTTGCAGCTGATCGATTTCGATATAGAATTGTGATATGTAAGTGGCCAGAGAAGGATTATGACAGCCAGCCAGTGGCTGATAGAGGGAGTCATCATGGGACGGACTGGGACGGACAGCCCATACTTGACAGTGACAGACGGACTGTACAACTGACAGCAACACCAGACCTGCTCTTCATGGGACGTACAGCCCATACTCACGACAGACAGATTGTACCACTGACAGCGACGCCAGACCTCAAGCAGATTGCAGATTGCTAGTCCGCATCCAATACCTATCAGATCTGCGCAGCGTTTTTAAAGTCGCCTCTCAGATTGATTTCCCCTTAGTAAGAATGGAACCTTCCTTCAAGTATAAGTTTGTCCAACCTACCAGCTTTGACGTTGGCCATTTCAGCTCCTCTTTATCCTTCTCCGCTGATGGGAAAGTGCTAGCCATCGGCAGCGCAAAGGCTGTCTCTTTCTTGAACATCGATGATTGGTCGAATGCGGGAGAAGTGGAGGGCTATTTATCTGGGCTATTTGTGCGCACTGGAGCCGACAAAGTTATTCTGCGCGCGGACAATGATTCCGGCAGCCTTTTTAGGCGAGATACTACTACTACTACTAGCGCGGCATTGACTTGGAGCGTTGTGGGGGGCACTTATTATCCGCCCGCCAGCGTCGATTCCAGCCAGGGCGATAGTTGGTTCGCCTTAGTATCACAAACTTTGCACCTGGGCACCAGCAAGGGTTATCCTTCTCATGTAGACCTTCCTGACCGTGGCGCAATAGCTCTTGCTTGTGCTCCTGATGGAATCTCCCTTGTGGTAGGCTATAAAGATGGTTCATTGCAGTATCTCAGTTATGATGCTACTAAGACTGGAAAATTGCAACTTGAACCTTTGCAGTTCAGTCCACCCGGCACACAAAACGAAATCAGCGCTTGCGCTTGGTCACACGATGGACAGCGTATTGCTACAGGGGACATCAAGGGCGTTGTACGCCTTTGGGATGCAACAAATAAAGGGTCTATCCAACATCTAGAGACGGTGCGGGTCGGGTCCCGTCAACCAGGTCGTATCAACCGACTTATATTTGACCCTGATAACACTGCCCTGATTATCTTGATCGGTTCTGCTCTCCTTATCTGGGATACTGGCCTGAAGGATTATATCTCTGGAGTCGGTCTGCCAGTTAGTGCCCAGAGCATTGCTTTGGATTATCCACGGAAGCGAGTAGCGATTTCCGCCTGGAATGACGTATTTGTGTATGAAATGGAGGGACCGGAATCCAGGCAAGGCGGCACCGGAACCCCCGAGGCTAGTGGGTCACAGTTTGGGCAAGACGGCTCTGGGAGTTCCAGGGGCGGTAGAGAGTCTAGTCGCCGTTCTGACGGGGACAAACCCTCCATTCCTGTCCCCCCCGACTTGAAGGAGATGGATATCACTTCCAAGGTTACCAAGTCACCGATTGTGCCTTTCCAAGGTCTGTACTACAAGATCTATCGTGGCATCTACGCTGCAGACCGCTATAAGCACGTTGTTGCTATCAAGTGTCTGCGTACTGGGTTTGATCCTCGAAGTAGTGTTCAAGATCGCAAAGCATTTGAGTCGGTGGGGATGCATAATACTGCTACCTAATCTAATCTGAATTGAACCATCTTCTGTAGTCTCTCTGCCAGGAACTGAAGACCTGGTATAATTTAACGCACACCAATCTGGTACCCCTGATGGGTGTTACAACCGCCCCGGAATTCATGCCTGAATTTGGTGAATTTCCCGCTATTGTAACTTCTTGGATGAACAAAGGTGAGTCAACTATTAGAGCCCAACTTGAACCTTCTTAATATCTGATATCTCAAACTACAGGTCTCCTCACTGAATATCTTAAATCTGACAACAAATTTGATCCAATGACACTCATCAAAGGGGTTGCAAGTGGTGTTGCGTTTCTTCATTGTCTGTTCAGTTTTGTTATTAAATCTAACCTAGTTGCTGATACATTTTCTTCTTCAGTCCACAAGCTCGTGCACGGTGATATCCGAGCTGTAAGTATCTCTAAATTCAATTCCTACTACTAATTATATCACCTCTTGAAGGCTAGTATTTTGATTGATGAACAAGGTAACCCGTGCCTTGCAGACACTGGACTCCTGAAGATCCTGGATGCAAGTCCTTTGATGCAATATGGAGGGTCAGCTTCTAATTATCGATGGATGGCACCGGAACTATTGAACGATTCCGAGAGGACATTTGCAAGCGATGTCTATGCATTCACAGTGACATCTTGGGTATGATACTTACAATATGATCAATAGTGTTCTACTGACACCAATACTGATGTAGGAGATCTACAACAAGGGTGATGCCCCATTTCCTGGCCTCCGTGAATTTAGAGTTGCCAATAAGATCCTGCAGGACGATAAACCTCCTCGTCTTCCCGATGTAACAGATGCTCTTTGGGAGTTGTGGAGGATCGGATGGCATAAAGACATCGGCCAGCGCCCCAAAATGAGTCAATACGTTGACCGTCTGAAATCAATAGGCTGAATCACCTATTACACTTGTCAGATGCTTGTATATTAGTACTACAAATTCTTTTTGTTGTTGCATGTAGGTTACTGAATAGGGTGATATTACTTGCGCGTCACAGTAGTGTACCGTATCGTTGATAGCCAGCAAACTGAGCGAGTGTTCGGGATGGGGGAAAAGCAAGGCTATGAGCGTGATGAGTTTGCGCAAATAAGTCTGGCGATGTTTCTTACGAGTCACTTGGGTAGACGCTGCTAATTTTGTCTCCAACATAATATCGAAAAAACGGATGGAATTCAGACTCGGAACGTCAAGAGGGAGGGACTCTGCCATAAGTGAATCCATGTTCCCGATCGAATCCGGGAAGATATCGCAACGCCGTAACGTCGATTTGAGCAAAGTCTACATGGCCAATGTAGCTTCTCCAATCGGAAGAATGGGTGCACTGGAATAACGAGCTGGCGTGATACCAAGTATGAACTCACGGTTCTTTGCTGACCTGCTACCGCGACATGCTCAAATGTAGGTTGAGATGGGTCAGTTGGTGTGGTACAGAATCATAGATTTGAAAATGATAGCAAGTAGCAAAATCAGTACATACAGACCAGTCCTTCATACAATCTTTCCATAGGAACGCTCTCACCCTCACACAACATACCAAAACTCACCATCATCAACTAAATCCGACGCATACCCTATCCCCCGATCCTCATCCCACCACACAGACACTCCTCCCTCTCCTCCTCCTCCTCCCACCCCGTTCAGATTTCTCCTAATCCCCCGCCAAGCGCAACACAAACACGTGTATAAGCCGTACTTCCCTCAGGCTGAGGTCCGGCGTGCACTTCTCCCAGATCGCCATATACTCACGTGGATTCAGGAACCGGAGGTCCCAATATCCAGAACCCACTCTTTCTAGTCCACAAGCGCGCTTTTGCTGGCAGAGAATGTAGCCCGTGCAGGGCCACCAACGGAGCAAACATATCTGGGATCAGTGGGGCCGAAATGAGTTTGAACGAAGCTATTGTGCGTGCTGGGGCCAGCTCGGAGGGATGATGGAGGAGCGGTAGGGGGTAGTGGGTGATATACTGGGTGTATTGTTTGCGCGAATATTCGGGACAGGGAAAAGCATCTCGGAAAGTTGCAGAACGAGTTTGCGAAAAAGAAGAGGTACGGCGGCCATGGGGCACCTCAACCCTCTGATGACGTTTATTATGAGGCATTTGGTTAGACGTTGCGAATTCGTCTCCAACGTAATATCAAAAAAACAGAATTGGGACTCGGAGCGTTCAAAGGGAGGGATTCTGCCACGAGAGAATCCACGCCCTTAATCGGAACCAGGAAGATATCGCAACATCGTAATGTCGATTCGAGCAAAGCCTAGGCCTACATGGCCAACGTAGCTCTTCAAATTAGGAAAAACAGGTACACTGGAATAACAAGCTGGTATGAACCCAAACAGGACACACTCGGTTGGGACACTACACAGTAGTACATGGCTGACATGAGACCTTCTCTGTGCCCAGCCGAGTTGTACTCCGTACCGTCTCGTTTCGAACACCTACTCTCTGAGTCCGAGACATTCCAACCTTCCGTCTGCATAAAGGTGGGAATAAGGAGTTCTCTGCCTCTGGAGGCGGATTATAATCGAGTTCTAGTCCAGATATGGGGCGAAGATGTGGCGAGTGGGTGATGTCGATGAGTTGCCAACACCGGGATGAAGGA
>JADNRY010000934.1:0-21246 GCA_015501585.1 Rhodocollybia butyracea | reverse complement strand
ATCGGTGATGATATTTTAGGATCGCTGAGATCGTCAGAAGGAGCTACCGTACATCTTATTATACAGGGGCCGACGCAATGGGCAAAAAGAGGCGGCGATGAACTGTAGGATTGTAGCAAAGGCAGGCTGAAAATCTTGGACTGATATTTCGGGAAATCAAAGACATGTTTCTCGGGATAATGTGGTTGCTGTGTAGTGTAATACATAGGATATGATGTATAGTATACAGGATCGAACAGCACTGATTAACTGCGCTGATTCGGACGGATATTCACTGGGCTTAATTTTTAAACTTTAGACTGATCAACGAGTCCCGGTTCCTACAGCCTTCATTACCTTAATATTTCCCCGCTATCTTCCTTCATCCGGCGAAAAGCCTGCCCCTTCTTCTCACTTTCTCCATCCACCTCTCAATCCAGCCTCCGCTCAACCAAACCATCGGTCTTCTCAATCCCAGTATCAACCTGAAACCCCAAAAGTCCTCCCATGCTCGAGGATGCATTGACATGGGCCTCCCAGCCTTTCTCTACCAGCAATACATCCCTCCTCCTCCCTCACCTCCTCTGGCCTATAGCAATGAGAAGGAAACCTTTTGATTTCGCTGCTGATTTGTGCTTACTCCCATGGGTGCTGTCCCAGATGGAATACTTTTCACCCGTTTTGGGCTCAGTTACTTCTATCGCCCCTTGCTCTATCACACATCTCCTGATCAAGGCTATGCCGTCAAGTCCAATCTTTTCTCCCATTTTCCCGAAACAAACAAATCGAGACCACTCACCCACGATTCTTTCTCCATGAATGTCGTCTCTGCGGCGTTTGGTCCTCGATTTATGCGTTTAGGGAACGGGGAACCTGGCCCAAGCTACTACTATTTTCCAGGTTCTTTCTCGAGGGACGGAGAAGTATGGGCCTTGCTAGCTTGGGTCCTAGTCCAGTCATAGTCCCTCTTCCTTTGCTTGCAAACTTTCTACTTATCTGCGGTGAATCTGCTCGTGAGTCACGACTGGCGTACTAGACTGTACTATCCAGCAGTGGAGTACAGGAGGCGAATATTGAATCTAGGACGTAACATTTTAAAAAGATTTGAAATCGAGCTGAGTGGACTGTTGTACCATCTAGAAAGAAAAGAACGGGAAGACTCGGCCGCGCGCAAGCTAACGAGTTGACATAAAACAACACGTGAACGTTACTGATCGCGCGCCAAGTGACAAGTGTGACTTTTCTGTTACGAACGATCTCTGTCTTTACCTTCGTCGCATATCTAACACCAAGGGATCCGGGTAGCGAAGTGTCTACTGGAATATGGTCTTGTTGGGCTCACTTGTCAGATCCCAAATTCCGCTGCCATGCATCTTTCATGTAATAAATTTTTTTCTTGATACTTTTGTCAGTCTCGGGCTTGGGAGTTGGGCAGGGGTAGACACTTGGACACTTTTCTAGATTATGCCGACGCCCTGAGGGCATCGTATGTTACATATCTCCTCATGCTCAACCTTGCAGGGCTGCTGACAGGATAGTGTTTTAGGCGTTGCGTTCCTTTGCTCTACAGCTGCCAACCTTCATTTATTTTCCCTTGGCCCACGTCCTGCACACCAATTAACCTGCTAATCCATCCGAAGGCCAAGCTCTCCTCTCAGCTCCTGGCGACAAACTCTCCCAACTAGCTACCAAAATCGGCCGTCTGCAGAACACCTTAAACGGCCTCATCTCCGGGTACGAACATCTTAACACCCACGTCGGCGCCCATCTAGCCCTAAGGCCTAAAACCCAGTGAGAATCGACAATGGGATGAGCTGGACACAGCCGGAAATGTATGGGAATCTGGAAATTTCCAGGTCACTGCCAAATATCGTCCGGATTATTGCCGTTATTACGGACTGGTATGGAAATTCCAGGCAAATTTTATCCGTACGATCGCATACAAACAGTTTTTCTGGTGATATCTGGAATTATCTGGGACTATCTGGGTAATCCGGTTTATTAGTCGCTACTACGCTACTACATATTACTACTGTTACCACTACTACTACGCCTCCTCGTCCCTTCCTCATAGCATACACAGCATACACTCAAATTCAATTCCATCGGTTCTAGTACGAAAAAGATTAGCGAATAATTGATCGAGAATCTCGCGCGTAGTACTCACACGCGCCCAAGAGTCCATCCATGTCATAGATACGGCCATCACACAAAGTGCGCTTGTGTCATGAATGCACTCGCCTGTAAGGAACGTATCAGAACATGTGTCAGTCAGTAGACACCAAGAACTCACCAGGATACGCTTTGCTACTACCAAACTTAGCATATAACCAGCTCTAATCAGAAGGCCTTTCCCAACGCGCCAAGATGTGTCGAATCAGATAAGAAAGTGGATAACTGGGGAACCTGTCTTTGGAAAAGAGATGGACTAGCTGAAGCTGAGATCTGTGTTAAGACTGGCGGCAATAAGAGAAAATCAAAGGAAGAAGGACGATAGCGAGGGACTGACAGGAGGAGAGGGTCCTAGATGGTGGTGGTACGAAAGAGAGAGCAGGTGTGGGAAATCCCCAAAAAAAGACAGTCAAATATTTGAGTAGAATTTGAATGAAAATTATAAGACAGAATAAGTCATTCAAGAAACGGTCGAGCTAAAAAATACTTAGAGAAATGAAACGGATCAAGATCTTCTGCATTTTGTGGAAAAAAAGGCAAAACCGGCGAAATCACCTTTACAGGTTCGGTCTCCTTCCAGATTCTTCCGCAAATTTCCATATACCCCCAGGTATTTCCATATTTTTCCGGCTCTGCCCATTGTCGATTCTCACTGGGTAAAAGCTTAATCTCCCTGCTCCGCTGTCTCCCTCGGGAACTCATCTCAGAAATCTTCATCGACTGTCTTCCCTCCGACCACAATGCGGTGCACGAAAGGAATTAGTACTGGCTACGCCGCAGCTGTGGACCAGTCTACATGTGCAATGATGTGCCCAAGGCGTTGGTCAATGAGGTTGCAGATACGGAGGAGCTGGCCGGGAGGCTGCAGCGGCGGAGAGAGGGTATTGCGAAGTGAGCTACGTAGAAGCGGTCCATGTGCATGCGAGCTTGCCGTACGGCAGAATTTCAGGTCTATTGATATCTCCGACGCACATCTATCCCTCTTAGAATTCATCGTGTAGTTTTCTCGCGATGGAAACACATCCAGCTGCATCTCAGTTTTGTAGGCGTGCTCAATTCTTCCACAGAGGATCTCGAACCAGAAGACGTCCCGTGGCTCAAAAGCGTAGATATCTTCCTCGATCCCGGTATGGAACGGAGGTCATCTACGGCTGTGTACCCTTCTTCCTCGTATCGGAAAGGTAACAGCAATGGGAAATCTGTATTATCTTTCCAAGACCTCAAGACCTCATCAGTCTCGTGCCGTCGCTGTAATCGTTTGCGGTCGTATCCCACTTAATGATGAGTCGGTAACTTATGCCTCTTCTTGAAGGTGAAAGTTTATCTTCTGACTTCCGATCTCTTGCTTACCTCTTCTTTCCGTTTCAGGTTTCGGTTCACGTTCATCTTTCCCCCTCGAAGAATATACCTCTCTAGTCCATTCTTATCTCCCGCCTACTACAATCTCCCCTCCTCACAAATCTCTGCCTCGACCCATGCACGATGATGTAGAAGCGGTTTGATCCCGAGTGCAAGATTGTGCCAGTCCCCGTTGTGAACGACGTACGCCGTTCGATTCACTGTCGGCCCTGCGTCGTCTGAAATCAACGCCGATGCAGATACCGACACCCCTTCCCTCTCTGCCCCCGCCTCGAAAAGCTTGTATTACCGGAATGCAAGCACGTCTCCGAAGAGGCTCTTCTCGCGTTTGCTCGTTCCCGAACCAGCGCTGCGTTGGCTTTGCCAAGTTGTCGCCCTAAAACACCTTGACGTGCGCTTCGCGTGCTCCAGTGACAAACAGGCGCAGAACTCTTCTACCCCGTCTTCTACACAGTCTTCTATCGGGGACCTTGGTCGGGAGGGCGTTCTCGTTAGCTGGAGGCATCCGGTACAGGACAGTCCCATTCCGTATGTAGCTGATTCGGCTTCGGAGGGAGCCGTGAGTGCGAGCATGGGCGTAGGTATCAGAACGAGTATGAGGGGGAACTTCGGGTGAGATGGGCTTGGTACGTAGGGGATGTATACCCGTGGATAGGGAGAGGAAAATAAGACTAATATTATCGTAAATATTGAATATCTATTATAGGATTTATTTACTTATACTTTGGACTTTTGGAGGGGGTGTTTTATATGTAGGGTATACGTATATATTGTAATGCTATATATGTTTATGTGCCAACGTCGCGGGCAACCTGAAATGGATGCGATGATGATGAGGCAGGCAACAGCAATAGGAAGGTTTGACGGCATCGTCGCAGCACAAGCTGATTCGTAAGATCTTCAGATTCATCAGATGCTTTAGCACCAACATTTAAAGAGCTCTGCTGTATTTGTCGTCGGTTTTTCTAATACAAGATCATGGGAAAGGCATGTAGTAGCATTGTTAAAGACTGTAATGGCGCACTGTTGCGGGGATCCGCCATTACAACACTCCGAACGACGATCTCCCACCTAGAGCACAGATTCCACAATATCTGTGGTGTCGTCTGTGCTCCCGCCTCACACACCTGGCGTTCGTCACTAGAGCCTGTGATTTCCGTCAGAGCATAGGGTGCATTCTGCTCATACCTCTTCTCGAAGGTTCGGGTCTTGGGTCATCTTCTTTCAGTCATTAGTCAATATTATAGTTGATTATTTTGACCAGGTTAATCTAGTTGGTTTTCGAGTATCTAAAAGCCTACTAGAAGAGCCATCTGGGTCGGAGTCAACCCTAAAGTAACGTTGAGACGGAACCGGGTTGCTTTCACTCCGCGGGTTACTACCTTAAGTCTGTCTGAGGCTTATGTAGTGAACTCATCAATTGGTGTGAAGACATTTACAGGAAAGTAATATTTTTATTCGAAATGCATGTGGACAAGACAAAAGTTCAAACAAAAGGGTCCAACCCGCCTCCATTCTCTCTAATGCTTTTTCTATTGCTCTCCAACGTGAAGCACGTACACATGCTTTGACAAGATAGCCACCATCCCGGAACTTGTTGATTGTAACACTATGGTCAGGTAGAACCGGAGTTCCCCAGAACCAGAGTCCAGCTGCTCGAACCCAAATCAAGTGTCTCGATCCGCTAAGAACCTGGTTTGAAAAAAGCCAGCTGTCCAGCTTCCTTCTTCGTAGAGGCACAATGCCCCAGCCTATACTGTGCCACCACTTTGCAACTCCCTGGATGTAGGTGATGTTCCGTCTCTCGTTAAGGCTTTCGCGATGACGCAAGGCAAGTTCATAGAGAGACATTGAGGAAAGAGAGCGAATATCAATCAATGGGAGGGCTATTGGCGTATATGCATTATGAGGATACTGCTCGAATTCAGGGTTTATCTCGGAGAGTATCTGTCTCATTGAAAAAACAGAATTAATAGAAATCTTGTTGGGAGTGTTACATCCCTCTTCAAGGTAGGCGGCCTGTTTAAGATGTGAGCACTACCCATATAAGTACAAGTGGATTGACAGACTTTCAGTAACCAAGCAATAAGCGTATCTCCCTTTGAGACCAGAGGCTTTCCGGATTCCTCTGACTCCTTCGTCATTCTGACCATTATATGCTCGACGGTTCGAGGCCAAGATGAACTGCTCGAGTCGTCGATCTGTGCCACAACATCTCAAACGCAATAGAGAGCCATAAAGATAACAGGTTCATGATTGTTGGAGGAGCAAGCGCCATCGTTAAATTGGGAAGCCCACTAGTAAGAGCACTCTCCATAGAATCCGCCTCTCTCAGGCTCGATAATGTGTCTCCAGAATATTGATATTCGATGCAAGAAGCATAGGAGGTGTCCATTCGAGATTGTTTAGTGCAGCACTCACCCGCGGATTGCCATGCCCATTCCTATGGCGTCGAACACACCATGAGGAAATGATATCCCGACACACGTGCAGTTTTGTAGGAGCGATGCATGGATTGCCATGAGTGGAAAGCGTTTTGCAGCGTATGCATTCAACGAGGACGGAGTAGTGCGTGCACGAAAATATTTCAATGGAGGTCTGTCGAGTATTTGTCTCGAGTCCTCGTCCAGAGAGGGTAGGTTCAGGCTGAAGGAGGGGAATTCGGTGGTAGTGAATTTTATTGAAGCGTAGTCCTCGGGAAGTGATTTAGAGACAGGAACTCGAACTTGATAAGTCTTCCTGGCAGCATCCCACTCGACGCGACCAGCCAGCAGTCTCCATTTGTCCGCAGTGTGCTGTGCTGCTTTCTGCAGAGCTGCGACGTCTACCGCCTTGACGACATATCCAAAGGTAATGCCAACATTGTGCACAACGTTCTGATCTATCCGCTGAGTGGAACAACTACGAAGTCAAGCTTAGACATGTAGGAATACTGTAGAGTTGAGGAAAGAGATTTCTTTTGTTCTCATTCATGACAGCTTTGATGTAAGACGGAAGTATTATACTCGGCCCCGCTGTAGTATTATCTCCGCCCTACAGCGGGGTTCACGAGGGAACAGCAGGGCCTAAGCAACGTTAACAGCGAGCTCAACCCACAGAGGGAAGGTAGACTGCAGACCCTCTCAAAGGGTATCAACAGGTGTACATGTACAATACACAATGAACTATATTTTCCTCCTTGTCTTCTTTACTATCTGAGCAACTCACCCTCCCTCTGTCATTAATGAATGCCTCCAATGGGGAAGAACCTCGTGGACAAACTAGGCAGTGGGGACCACGTGGTCCCAGTGGAAAACACATTGTTTGAGTGATGTGCCAGCATCAGAAAACAAGGAGTACGTGCTGGGGTGTCTCAATGTGCCCGCCACACCCCGACACTTCTTTGACTGCCGCTTAACCTCTAGGAGCGGCCCTGTCCTTGCCGGGGATGTGCGCAAAATTAGCAGTACGGTATCCCTACAACGAACCCGGGTCAGCGGGACGCAGTGAAGCTCAAGGAGATAGATCAGGTGTTTAAGTGTCCAAGCAGCCCCTTCAAGACCAATTGGCATAACTCCATTATCCGTAAAGAGGACTGAGACGATAGAGGAATGGGAGAGGCCTAGCATGCGGCGGAGAAAGCGGACCTGTACCTGCTTCAGGAGGCGAATGTTCTTCTTTTGGACATCCAAGCCGACCTCACAGGCCGAGGTGAGGTGAGGGTTGGCAACGAGTGAGGTGTATAAGCTTCTTGTGGATATTTTGAGATACCAGTGTGCAATGATCACAGCAAATATTGGTACTTAGTCTGATCGCTAGCAAGGGATTTTCCAAGTAATAGGACAAGCTAATATGTATGGCACCCAACGCCTGTTGCGCGATCACCTCTGGCTGACAAATAAGTTTTGCCTGTAGTACCGAGCCTAGTCCAAGACCTAGATACATACAAGATGTTAGACCCGCACAAAACAATATGTTCAAGCGCTCATTCAAAAATCCAGGCTAATGTTTGGGATGTCAATGAAGCATAAATTCATTGTGCAACTATTCTATCATCCTATCTAGCCCCTGTTATAGTAGTGCGTACAGGATATTTCCCAACAATGTCAACCCGCTGGAGCGGCTAGTGCTCCTAGAGCCTCGCACTTTCGGCTGTAGAATGAGTATATCTCTTTGGTCTGGGTGCGTGCCTTTTGTCATGTCAAAGCTTACATGAGGAATGCGAAGAAAATCAGATCGGGGAGCAGGTACTCACCAACATTAGGCTGATTTACAATCCCAAAACATGCATCATCAGGTAGACAGTATGGGTGCCCTCCGATGATCTTGATAAAAAAACGCAGTTGTGCGGGATATGGACCGTGCCAGTAAATTATCGAGCCCTTAGATACATCTAAAGCTTGATTTATCTGTGCGGTGAGGAAGGGTTCAACCTCTTGTGGAATATCTTGATGTCCATTCAACGGTCCACCGTTTTTATCAACGAAGGTCACAGTAGTGGGAAGCAAGGGATGTATCATGAAATGTTTCTGAAACTCGCCCAAAATTGTGTTCCATTCTTTTTGTTGAAGCCGCGTGGTAGTGGTCTGGTGTGGCTTTGCATCAGGTCTATCCTTGAAGGCTATAAACCGGCCCCGGCGGGGCTCCCTAAGCTAATGCCAACATAGTATGGGGGATCCGAGGAGCTTGTGTACGCTTGCTTGCTGTGGAAGTTTACTAGCAAAGCTATCGAGAAAGAAGCACAATTCAAAAAGTGAGTGCTTACCACCTTTTGCTATCCATCCAAAACATGGCTTCTCCGTGCACTGACCCACTCCGGTGAGTTTGAAATAAACCCATTGCCGATCCATTGGCGACTGTGGTGAATGCTGGGGTGAATACCGACCTCTGTAGGTTATGCTGCACGTCTGGCTATTGTGTCCGAATAGATCACCGAAAATTCTGGTGAAGTGTCTTTTAGATGGAAATTCAGGTTCCTCGGTTCCCAGGTCTTCACCACTTGTGCCATCAATGAGGGTTACAGTGATCTCTGTCTGGGGATACGCGGGACCATCGATAACAGAATGGGGTACCATGAAGTGTTCCCCAAACTTGCCCATAAGCTTATTCCATTGGATTTGCTGATCCCGCGTAACAGCCGTCTGGAGGAACTTCGCATCTGGTCTGCCCTTAAAGGCCCTTTCGTCAAAAGGGCCCCGGTGCGGCGCGCCTAAGGCAAGGCCAGCATACAGCGCGGTAGCCGTTTTATGAGTTCGAGCTGTCGACCCTTCCTGCTGGACTCTAGCTAGCAATTCTATGAGGAACACAAGGAGAACCAGATTCAAGAGTGAGCACTCACCACCTTTCGCTATCCATCCAAACAACGGCTGACCCACTCCAGTGACTATAACATAAACCCATTGCCGATCCATCGGCGAGCCCGGTAAATTCTGCGGCAAATACGAACCTCTGTAGGTTATTTCGGACGTCTCACTAGGTAATCCAAAAACATCCCTCATCGTTTTGGTGACAGCTTGTTGATTTTTGAACTTTTTAAGCTCCTCGGTTCCCAAGGCTTCACCTGTTGTGCCATTGATGAAGTTTACAATCACCCTGGTGATGCCCGTGGTCACGGTGGGCTCTAGCTGGCAATGCAAAGGTATTAGGTTGTATGATAGCAACAAGCCACTAGCAACACTTACATGGGGCCACAATGATCCTGGCAGCCAAGCTTGTGCGTTATCTGTGGACCCTGACACTGGTATAGGAGATACAGCACGTATGGAGCTAGTGAGGAATGCGAAGAGAATAAGAGCAGAGCGCATTTCGAGAAATATTGCAGGGAGCACAGATTTACCGGCAAACTGTGTTTGGGTGGCGAGAGAACCTGCAGAATCACTGCTCTTGATTATTTATAAGGGGCTGCACGACTATCTCAATTTCTAAATTCTCGCTAACGGTGCTCCTGGCCCTTCCCGGCTTCCGCAAATAGTTTGATCGGAACGCTCGCTATCAACACAGCTGGGAGGACTGACCGCAGTGTTGAGTGCTAACTTGGAGCTAATAAGAATTGAGATTCAAGAGTAACAGACCGGAACACCCAGGATCCAAGTTTTTGTCACAAAACCTATAATACTATATACGGAAAGCCTGAGAGCCGTTGCAAGTTTTTACTTTCGCACAGCCTTCACATTTGAACCGTTGCGGCAGCTGGGAGATAGAGAGATAGAGAGATAGGAAGCTTCGGCCTCATTTTGAAATTCAGGTCAAACTCGCAGATAGGTAGATAACAGGCCCGAAGATTTCTTGCTTTATCACATCCGTTTGAAATGATTATTCTCGAAATGTTTCTAGGGATAATGGCCAATATATATATATATGATGTATCGTACAATATAGTACTAGACGGATTTTTTTTACCCCAATGGCGAACGGAAGTTCACCAGGCTCGCTTTTCCACACTGACTTGGCCTCCCGCCTACATTACATTGACTTTCCCCACCGTCTTCTTTTAGTCGTCGAAAAAACCCTTCTTCTCACTGCCTCCTTCATCCACCCAGCCTCCCTCGCAATCCCATTATCATCCCGAAACCCAATAAAAGTACAACCCCATGCTTAGCGAATATCCCCGAGATATTGCCATTGATGTCGACGTGAAGGCGTCACGGCATAGTGTGGTGAAATGAGTGCGACATGTCCGTCGCCATCGGTTTTCAGTGATTCTGCAGCCAAATAATTTTGTCAGTAAGTTCCTGCTTTCTGATAGCACGCAGGTAATATGAGCTGGGACGATACAAAGAGATGGAGTGATCCTCAAAGCTACTGTCGTCTCGCAGAGCATGAGAAATGGTATCGGTAGACTTGCTCCCATTCATCTATTCAACACAACTGGGCATAACGGTCTAATAGTGTAGAGGTTATCACACGGGATTTTGAGAGCAACTTCCCGTAACCCAGGTTCGAGTCCTGGTTAGACCTATCCAGTCTTCCGAACGGTTTTTGACTGGCACCAAGAGTGTACTTGGATGAGCGTGATTTCTTCACAGTAAGTAGAAACAAGATAGGTACTTACATCCTAGACTCGCGTTGCCAGTCCGTTCTGTCGCCACCCAATTCAAATAAATTTGAATTGCGCTCAGGGTAAACAGCTGAGCTGAGGTGACTACAGAAGGACTGGGACGCTTTCCGCATCACAAGCCGAGTCACAATTTTGTGACTTTGACTTAGTGAAATTTCGATTTTCAGATTTACAGTTTTCCTTCCTACGTTTTAATGATAGCCAGTCCCCTCAAACGATATAGTAGGCCTGTTATAAATTCATTTCAACGATTCAATAAACCACTTTTAACCACCACTGTAAGCCAAATAAAGGAAAATTAAAGAATTTCGTCTCATTCTCCCTACAAATTGAGGAATCCCATATCTGAATCTCCAATTTCTTCCACTTCTGGATCGGGTTCGGGATCGGACTCTTCATCGAAGTCATCGCCCCCATTGCCTGCATGTTCGTTGTCAAATTCGTCTTCAAAGTCCAACATTACATCCTCTTCACCCGCCAAACCCAATGTTGATTCAACTACTCCATGTTCCAAGTCATCCAAGATCTTTGCAAGCTCTCCAACACAGTCTCCTTCCAGTTCATCCAGCACTCCATGGTCCTCTGCAAATACATCCAAAGTTGTTCCATCTGAACAAGTTGGGCTGTGACTGGAAACATGGGGATTGTTGACCAAATCGGGCTCGAGAGATGATTCTGGTGATGGAATAGGACTCGATGGAGGTGAAGGTGTCAAGGGAGGGGTAGAAGGGGCCGATATATCGTCAAGGTCAACGGGACACATGCGGCGCCGCCTTTGATATTGAAGAAAAGCTTCATTATATTCATGTAAGGGATTATGGTTGCCTGATGTTAATGCTTCAAGTCCGATGGCAATTACATCTGCCACAGACTGGTCTTCATCAAGTTTGCGTCCTTGAGTCAGTTGGTAAACATTGCGATCATTTAAGCATACCATAAGACTGGCAATATCTTTGCTGGTATCGATGGCCGCATGTCGCAGCCCTTGGTCATAGCCCAGGATCTCGTTTATAGTCTTCGCAAGTTGTCGAAGGACATTTATGCATGGAGTAATCATTCCAAGCCACTTCCACGACATATTACTGCCATGTGCCTTGTAAAATACCTACGAGATAATGTTGAATTGATTAGTACACCTTGACCGATGGACCCATATTACCTTTACCCAATAGTTTATATGTTCTTGAAGTAGATCTACCTCGAGGAATGTCCGGCCATTGGTACTAACCATCCAATTGTTGAGAACCGCATCTCTAGAGTAAACCTATATATCAGAAAATCAACAGCTAAGACAAAAAGACATACACAACAGGCTTCGGCCACACTTTCTCGATGTTATGGATCAGGTGCAGCATTTCGTACGCGTATTTGCTGCAACCATTTCCACGAAAGCTCAAAGCCCATACTTTGAGGACCAGGAGCACTCGGCCAGAGTCACCGGCTCGTACAGCATCAGCCATTTCACGAGAAATAAGCGCATCTCGAAGAAAGAGAACTCCGTTCTCAAAGACCATGTCTCCAGCACTTTCACCTTCATCCGCCAGCTCTCGCTCATCTCGCAGCTTCCGAACAGTGTCTGCATTGGCATATTCATCAAAAATTTTCTCGGCGTCATGATAGAGCTGATCCCAGCTGTCAATCGATTCAGCGTACTCTTCAAGAGATGACTTCCCCGAGACAAGTAAAAGACAGTGAAGCACCCGTGCATACAGTGATACAAACACAAGGTTGCGGCAGGTACTAAATGGAGGGAGCGATGTGAGAACAATCGGGAGTCGACCAAGATATGTATTGTGGAAATGCAGAGAGCCGGGATTGGGAAGATTTGATGTAGGTTTTCCGAAGTGAGTTGTAAAAATACCCTGAATGTCAGCCATTTTGGTGTGGAAAAGGCCAAGCATCCAAACGCCCCATCCAAATCCTTCATATCCATTTTCGTGGCCAGCTCGAATAGTCTGAATAGAACGAAGGCGTGCGATGGAAAGCTGATCACCAGCAATGAGACGAATTATTTTCCAGAAAAAGGGACGTAATGGAAGCTGAGAATCTTCAACGAAGGCTTCATCGACACTGACATTGCTAACAATTGAAGCTTCGTCAATATCATATCCAGCAAAGGGATAGACCTCAGTTTTATGAGGAGTAATACAATGTTCAGACCGGGGCTGGTGCTTTTCAACTTCTTGGCTAAAGGCTTTGAGTCGATCCTGTTGGCTCATCTTTACAATAATACGAATGATCCCATGAATAAGACAGTCACGAAACAAAACAGTTTCCCTGTGACTATGGAGAATATCCTCTATTGCAAGAGGTGGAGCCACATCCAGAGCATCACGGAGAGCAGAGGTCTGCAGTGCTTCAATTTGAGTTGCCCAAACTGTGTAAATCGTGACAAGTGTTCCATTTTCTTGAGAGTCTAAAGACTTGTTAATATTCATATCCGTGCTCGATGAATTGAACTCGTACCGTGATGGCCAATGGCTTGTTCACCCGTTCGGCTCATGAAATTAATGTTATCATACACTTCACAGAATAGACCAATGGAGGCAATGGTTCGAGCCTTTTTACGAACAGAAGCAGACAATTTCTGCAATGTTCCGATCCGCTTTCTTGGAGGTTTTTTGGTAGGAGGTGGGGAAGTGGGTATATTGGAAGTAGTCAACGATGAAGCATGAGGTGGATCTGGTCTGAGTGGAGAGCTAGCCGAAGGTAAGGTTGCGGATGGGTCAACATCAGTAGACATATCAGCTGGAGGGGAAGGTTCGGATTCGTTCTGGATAATGCTGGTATAGCTTTCTGTGATGCCCAGCCGCGAGAGTACTGCAATTAACTGTTTCTGAGCCCCCGAAGCATATAGATAAAGTCCCATCATACGCTGGGACAGGTTATTGCCATTATTATGCTCATGGAGGCACTGTAATATGGTTGAAGTGACCACCTGCGCATATTCAGAATGTACATAAATGAATAGTAGTGGAATGAACAGACCATTTCATTTCTCTTTTGACGAGATTGAGAGTGACAATGCGTATTCTTGGTCACAGTGATAGCCTCAAAAACACGAACAATAAGATCACCACCTTCATTGCAGAAGTACTTGTATAGATTTTGGAAGCTGAAAGACGAAATGAGATTCTCGTCAATTTCCCGGCCTACAGTCTTCAGCCTTCCCTCACGCGTGACATGCCTTGCCTGTTTGGCAAGACGCAAGCACAGTTGCTCAGTAGTCCACTCGCTCAACTCGTTCTGCACACTTTTCGCACTTTTCGCACCATTCCACCAATTGAGAAGTTGGGTAACTCTTCCAGGGATGATGGCAAACTCATGCCAGCGAACGGTTCCCTGTGGGGAGCTAGGATCGAAAACATACATAAGGAACTCTCCAAACGTAGTTTTTCGCCTGCGGAGGAGGTCAAGACACTGCTTAAAGGTCTCTTCATTCATCTGGTGTTGCTGTTCTGCTTGTGCGAGACGCTCCTGTTCTTTAGCCACAAGATTTGCAGCAATTGTTTTTGCTCTCTGTTTCTGACCCTCTTGAATTCGCTGTTTTGCCCGTTGGTCTGCATTTCCTCGAATAGGAGCTTCAAGCACAAACCCAGGGGTTAGTTGAAGAGGTGAAAGGGGAGGCGGAGGACCGTTGAGCACTGTACGTGCATGAGGCGTAGAAGCTGTATAATCCGAATTGGAACGGTGCCGGTTTCGTCGAGGCGTCTGAAAAACATTTTGTGGCACATGAGCGAGAATTGATTTTCGGAGTTGGGGCGTAACTGGCGAGACAGGTGGAGGAGAGCTGGATGGTAATAGAACTTGATTCCACCTGGCTACAGGTCGAATCGGTGAGCTAGCAAGAGAGGATAGGGGTGAGCTAGCGCAGTCACCCATGGAGGGAACTTGAAATCAATAAGCGCCAACCATCTGCATTAACCACAATGACACTTCCTCGAAACGCATCTCATAAAAACGCCTATGGAAAAGAGAAAAGGTCACAGCTAAAAAAAAATACCACTGAAGAAATTCCAACCAAAGCCCTCACACAAAAGGAGCTTGAAAGTCTCGATGACAACATCAAACAACAGGTCCACCAGGACTTTGTTCTTAAAGATTTCCAACGAGCAGCAACTAGGGCGCAACTTCAGCGGAAAGACACATTAGTCCATGCACACACTGGAGCTGGAAAAACTGCGATCGTCGCTGCACCTCACGCGCATCCAAAATCTAAAGGGAAAGTTACCTTTCTGGTATCTCCTCTTATCGCACTTCAAGATGAACAGGCCGAGGCTTTTCGAGATGAATATCATCTCTCTGCGATTGCAATAAACAGTAGTCACGGTGGTCTTACTGCAAAGAACATGGAGGTGAGCAAACAAAAAAGCCAGAATAATAACAAAACACTGACCTATTGAAAACTGGATGTAGGATATCTGCACGGGGAAGTACCAGATTGTAGTCATTTCACCGGAGATGATGCTCACGAAACGATTCACAAAACAAGTTATCAAAAACAAGCATCTCACTCAACGAGTACTTTCCATTGTCATTGACGAAGCACATGTCATTTCACACTGGGGATCTGGATTTCGAAAGAAGTACGGCGAACTAGGTGTACTCCGAACTCTGCTTCCCAACGGAGTTCCTTTTGTCGCCCTTTCCGCAACCTTACCGTCTCGTGTTCGCGATGACATCCTGACGAAGCTCCAGTTTTCGCAGGAAGAGAATGGTTTTGTTGACATTAACATTGGGAATGACAGGCCGAACGTTTCCCTCGTTGCTCGTGCAATCCAGCATCCTATGAACACCTTCAAGGATCTCGATTTCGTTATTCCCCCAAACATAACACAAGTGAAAGACATACCAAAAACATTCATCTACAGCGACGATATTCCATCTGGGCCTGAAATTGTTGATCATCTCGAAAAATTACTACCGAAAGACCTTCAGGGTCTAGGAATCATTCGTCCATTCAGCGCCGTCTTCTCCAGGAAATATCGACAGGCTGTCATGAAACAGTTCAAAGCTGGAACTGTCCGAGTCTTAGTCTGTACCGATGCAGCTGGAATGGTAAGTCAAGATACATTTGTTCGCGAGAAAATCAGTCTCACAAGTTGTACAGGGATGTAACATACCAGACATTGATGTCGTGGTGCAGTGGAAGCTTCCAGGAACGCTGTCGATGTTTATACAGCGCGCAGGACGTGCTGCGCGTGCTCGGGGTCGGAAAGGCCTTGCAGTCTTGCTTGTCGAAAGATCAGCATACGCGTTGGATTGCGAAAGGCTGGTTGAAGTAGCTGAGATAAAATCAAGTGAAGGGGATGCATCAAAATACAAAGGGAGAGGCAAAGGGAAAGGAAAGGCGTACGAAGGAAATAGGGCACGTACCACTGGTGAATACATGAAGGGAACGGCCAAGAACTTTGCACAATCTCGGGGTGCAAACCGTGGCTCCTGTGATGGGAAGTTTGACATCCACCCTCAAAAAGGCTGGAACCCATCTGTTGATCGACGGTCCAAAGACGAAGGGCTTCTTTCATTCGTTCAGACCGGCTGTTGTCGACGTCAAATACTCACTCGAGTCTACGCCAATAAAACACCAGGTAAGAGAAAACACTAGAACGAGTGCGGCATTATACTGACCTACCTCACAGAACATGTTGAAGGACTTGACTGCTGTGATATCTGTGTCCCAGAGCTTCTGAGTCGTACACGACCTGGAAAGCACAAGGCACAAGCACGAGCAACGCCAATCAACAAGGGCGAACCTCATAAACCTACTATCAAGAAGCTTTATCAGTGGCGGGCGGCGGTTTGGAAAGATCATCACTCACTTGCTATCTGGCCAGCTTCCTCGATACTGAGCAATGCCCATGCTCAACTTCTGGCCTCTGTTGGTTCTCTCCCCTCGTTCGAGCGTTTGAAGCAGTTGGTTGGGATCCAATGGGGCTGGTGGGATAAATACGGCGACAGCCTATGGCAAATGCTTGAAGGGCTTGAAATACCATTTGTTCCAATAGGAAAGTCGAAGAAACGAAAGGAGCGGGAAGATATAAACGAGAGAGGGGATGATGCTCCGCCAGCGAAACGTCCAGCTCAACGTGCGGTAACTGTTGATGGTTGTGGTACTGAATCAAAAGGCTCGTTGACAGCCGTGGATTCTATTCGCACATCTCACGCGGGCGCTTCGCAGCCTCGTGTATACAATCATTCGCCATCGCCATTGACAGCAACGTTAACAGATGACAGAAGCTCGTCTAGCGACAGCAGGAACGCGTATACTGACAACAGAAACGCGTACAACGCGCATCCTCACCGGCACCCGCTACACTATACTCACAACTACTTTTCTGAGTCAGTTCAACATTCATCGACATCCACGGCCAATTCAAGTTACGCTATGACACCGCCGTCAACTAATCTATATCGAAACCAGCCCATCCAGCAATCCTCGTACCGATCCCCTTATCCTTCTCCAGCTACCCCCTCTCATCGATCTCATCCGACTTCAATCTCTCAAAACTACAGACATATAGGCGATCCGGCTATGTATTCTGCCGTTTCCGACACGTCTTTCTCATTTTCAGGCAACCGTGCGGCCCTCCAGCATTCTACTCCTTCTCATCCTCCAAGGCACTCACACATGCTTCCCACCCCACAACAAACTCCTCTCGCAGATCCCTCACATACGTATACGTCTTCTTCCTCCCATTTTGCACACTATGCGCCAGATTTTCAGGCTTATTTCTCGCTCGATCCACATAGCCAGCCTCAGAATTCTCAAACAAACCAATATTGGGGATACTGACCTTTTCTTGCTGAATATAACAAATATAATCGGATTTCTAGGATGTTTACACTTTGCAAAGGATGGTACATTTTTATTTAAGGTGATACTATGTGTCCGTAAGGAATGAGAGACGAAACTGTAAACGGCCGCGGGACGAAAAACGAAATTTCACTAAGTCAAAGTCACAAATTTGTGACTCGGTTAGTGACGTTGATTGCGTTCCAGCCGTTCTCCGAACATGCTAATAGCGGTAGCAGCATGTGATTTCATATTTGAAATATCGGAGAACGGCTGGTTCACGAGCCTACTTACATCCAATACTAATAGAATTGACTTAGAAGCTTTAGCTCGCTGTGATGTCATTCCTATCGGCAAGCACAGCCGACCACTGCCGACGTTTGTTGATGTTTTCCATTCTTCCTTCCTTCCCAAGTTCAACATTCGACATTCAACATTTGCGGCTAGTTTGAAACTCGAATCCACAGAAATTCACAAAAGATCGCAGCTTATCATTACATATCGCATTTACTACGGAACTTCCTAGTTTTTTTCCCGGGGCGCCTGCGGAGTCCGCAGTACAGTAATATCCTTTATATCTTCGCTGGCATCAGGCTTGGAAACTGACCAAATGACCTGGCCAATTCCTCAGGGCTTTTCTCTCCATACCGATGCCTCCTGGTCACCAGCTACTCCATCCTTACATCGAAATCACTACTCAAGCCAGCAAGCTGAATTCACTCTCGCTACTGGAATCTCGGCCGATAGGATATTCTGTGTTTCTCGCGGCGACCTATCATCGGGAACGGTCCATCTAACGCAAAGCGATCAACTGGATGTACATTGTGTATCAATAAAAGTGGTTGTTGAATGTTTCCCGTCGGATCTTTTGGACTTGGTGAAGGTTTGCGAGTTGAAGAGGCAAGGAAGAGAAAATCAATATGGCGTTGGGATATTTGTGAGTCATTTGAATGGCTTTATTTTTTTCGGGTTGATGACTCTAGCTGCAGACCACGTCGCGTCCTCAATCATCAGACTTTCAAGGAATTGACTTCAAAATTACAATTACTCTTCCGAAGCGTAGAACCGGCGTGCTCAAGATCAAAAACTTCGAAACGGACATGCCCATGTTCTCGCACCAACTCGATAATCTAGCACCGACTGTACATTTCCGTACTATCTCACTGCGAAGCTCAAACGTACCAATGCTGGTTGACGTACGTATCTCAAATTCTTCATCCTGAGTATCTCATAAACCTTTCCTCGTACTAGTCGCTCGGTGCCCAGAAAATAAATGTCGAAACAAGCAATGCGCCCATCCAAGGCTCATTTGCTGCTAGCTCACTTCTCAACCTAACGACAAGCAACTCAAGTATCCGTGTATCTGCATTTCTGCAAAGCTCCGACGTCGCTAGATTCTCTGATATGTCAATGCAATCTACCAATGGGTAAGCACGCATGGCGTTTCTCTTTTTTATTATAAATTTACCAATTTTCCAACGTCTTTGCAGTCCCATTGTAGCATCTCTAATCCTCTCTTCGCAACCTTACCATCCCTCGGCATCGGCCGTAGCCGTAGCCTCAACCTCATCCCCACCCATCGAATGCGGAGGCAACTTTTCCATCGCTGCCTCAACCGACAACGCACCGCTCAGTCTCACATTCCCTTCCGCCCCGCCTCTCTGCAACTTCCAGCTCAAGGCCTTCTCCTCGCTTTCTCCAGTGGATATCACGTTGCCCAAGACATACGAAGGAGCGTTTGAGGTAGAGACAAATATGGCGAGCACGTTTGTAGGATTTCAGGATAATATTGCAATTGGCAGGACCGACGGTTTGGTTGAGCGGAGGCTGGGTTTCGAGGTGGATGGGGAAGTTTGGAAGAAGGGATGGGTTTCGTCTACAGATGAAGGACAATGGCGGGGAAATGTTAAGGTGGTGACTTCCATGGCGCCTGTAACGCTTAGGTTGTAGGCTGTAGGCCATGACTGTTGGCATAAGTTTAGGAAGGTCTGTCGAATATCCGTACTTCATGAAAATTCGGTGTGGTTTCGTTCTAATGTATTACGATTGTCTGTTCCCGAGTTCAACCCAGTCCTGCAGCGCATCTTCGCCTGTCTTTTCCAGTTGCTTCGGTTTCAGTGATGCTAGAATATCTCTAGTGATATTGTTCCAATGAAACGCTAACCAAGTGTACATCGTGTGATTGAGGAGAGTACGGATATGCTTGGTTAAGTGCGATGGTGTTCACGCTCTTGTCAAAGCCTTTAAACCAAAAAAAGGCAGAAAATGGTACCAGAAGAGACAGTTGGAACCGTCTCCGCATTAACACATAGCTAAATTATTGCTCAATCATAACGGTATCAGCCATGAAGCAGGCTTCCGTCTGCTTCATCTACCCTGATAGTTTCTTAGTTGCCATACTTTGTCTTAGTCGGGATCTTCAGGTTTCTAAGCACAGGACCAACACTTGGGCCAGAGGCGACTAGGACTGGAGCCAAAACTAGATCCGCGCGTCAGAGATGTGTTGGCGATGGTTGCGATGGTTGGATGTACTGGGTGGCTATCCAAATCTCGAGTGCGAGTAGATGAAGGATGTGTACGTAGGAGTATGAGTAGATATTGAGCTGTACAGTCTTGAACGAGAAATAACTTGAAACTTGAATGGGAAAGCCGGGCGATCGGGCAGTTTAAATGGAGTCAGCTGGAGACCTCAGGGCGTGGCGATGGTGTGGGCGCGTTATTAATTTTTTTATCGAGAATGATAATAGATATATCGAGCTGTATGCCGCGTATTTGACAGGTATTTGGTGAGCGCTTGGGCGACGATATTGAAACGGATGGGAAACAAAAGCGACAAGGGTTAAGAAAAGACGGAGGAGGGAATACCGCAGGCTGTATCAGTCTACGACCTTTTCGAGAAATACACCCAGGACAACGAAATATAGCACGACATGCAATCTTGAAGCTTGACTAGCTTGACTAGTGACTGCTAACCGTCATGTACACGTGAGCCCATCCAAGCATCTATTCTCCGTGCTCTGTCTTCTGTACCCAGTTCTCGAGCAACCAGTGTTGTCACTCTGTTCTGTTCTGGCGGAGTCCATGGCCAGCATACCATGATTTCCGAAGCGGGAGTAGTGAAAGACACTGAGTTTGCGAATTCATTTGTCGGAATAAGCGAGGCGCCCTGGCCCATGCCCATTCGGCCGAATGGGTTTTGCTTTTTTTTTTGAAATCTTTTATATCGTGCAAATAGGAAGTAACAAAACGCGGGGAAGTGCGAGAGTACCTCCAACCCATAAGTAAAAGTAATGGGTAGGTTTCCGTGAGAGTGTCTAAGAGCTGTGGCTGCGCGTAGTACTATGGGGCAAGTAAAACCGGTGACAGATAAGTCTACGGTACTTCGATTTGTCAACACGGACAGCTCAAGAAAACGATGACTTTGACATATACACTGAGATGTTATATTAGTATAAACTAACAAGACTTGTATGGTATGCATGGCCAAAGGGTCCGAGTTTGACCGATCCTCGAATTGCTCTACGCAAGTTAGAGTTTGTAGCCAGTGGGAGCCAATGGCACGCTATCTGAGTCTCTAAGGTTCTCGTGACACAAATCTCCGTTTAATTCAAGATCTGTATAAAGGTCAACCGCGTGCGAAATCGATGGGCAATGAAATTGTTTGCCATTGTTCCTTAGCTTCCCCCATCATGTCGCAACCTCAGCGTTCACGAACACGAGATAAGTTCCGCCAGTTCTTCCGCTCGAACTCATCGCGGGCAGCATCTCCGAAATCACATACTGAATCGACTCGAGGATCCGCTCAATCGCAACCTGGACCGCAACCTGGATCGCCATCTCCGTGGAAGATGGCATCCAGTGGTGCACAGGTTGTGCTGAGTGGGCTGGAAAGGTGTTTGGATGG
>JADNRY010000933.1:0-21280 GCA_015501585.1 Rhodocollybia butyracea | reverse complement strand
TGGTCCAAGTAGATTGGTATAGATTGACAGAAGAGTTGGAAGGGTATGGTAGCTACCAGAAGCACGCCGGTAGCCCAAATTTATTTTATCACACATCAGCTGAACAACAGTCCGTGACTCCATTACCAAGTCAACAGGAGACTCGGAACATTTTCCGTCTCTTAACTCAATAGTGGGACCCACTATGAGGAGGCAGGAAACTCCGGAAACTCCTTCAAACCGATTCACACGGTATCACGCGATCAGTTTAGAGCTATTGTGGGCGAAAGTCCATTAAGAACACCACACCCACAAGTAACTAACAGAGAAAATATACCCCAAGTTTTAACGGTACCATCAACAGAACCTGCTACAGTAATTGGACCGTCGATTTTAACTCAACCTGCTCCTACGCATGCAATGCAAGGGAATAGTTGGACAAATTATCAGACACCTCCACCAAATTACCATAGAAGGGCATCTGTACAGAGTAGTGACCAAGTTGAAATTGCACGGGTTCATCGAGATCAGTTAGTTGCTTTAGGTGAAAGTTGTAGGGAATTACTTCATGAATCGGAATATCATCACAGAATGGTGACGATTCAGTAGAAGGGTGGATCCGTAGATTTTTATTAATCACCACTGCAAATCCCAACAACTTAGACTCTGAAGTTGCATTAGCATTAGAAAGGAGGGGAATTAGGGATGAGGTTATAAGACTTACGGAATATGCTAACCGCCCTGAATTACGAGGGTTTTATGAGCTACCAGGTAGCCCAAGGACAAATTCTCATTCTAGTTCCGGGGGTAGCCGTTCACAACAGGTTCAACCTGTACTAAATCCCCCCTATCTGAGCAACCTAGGTCAGAGTCTGTAAGTACAGGAATTGACAAGATAGTATATCCTATAATAAGGAGAAGTACTGGATCTGATTCGGTACGTACAGCAGTAAGTGAAATTTTAGGTACCTATTTCGGAAATCCGGATCGTGTACATCAATCCGCAGAAAATCTTGAATCCGTACAATTAGCGGTAAGTGATATTCTCGAATCATACTTGGCAAACCCAGACCGCAGATTCCCGGCGCACACGTCACTTTTTCAGATTCTTCTATGCACTCAAATGATAGGAGAACTGAGAATAGGGAATCTAGGGAAGTAGTTGTAGTGGAACCTCAGAATAGAAGAGTACTAGGGACCCAAAACACAAGTGGAATAGGAAGGGGCAGGAATGTAGCTGCTCACTTCCCAACCCCATTTAATAGGGCTCCTATAGTAATATCTTCTGACTCCATGACATCTCATCCACTGGGGAACCATTTAGTTCTCACTCAAATTCAATTATTGGACCATCACAAGGGGTAAGTATGGATGTTCCAGTAGTGCATGTACCCAGGTATCATGACCTTGAGACAAGAGAACAAGATACTCATGGTAACACTTGGGAAATTGATGGGAATGGTACACGAAGGTTGGTGGCCGCTGGAAATTCCCGGCAACCTGTACTGGAGCCAAGTGGAATTAATCCACCGCCCCCACCACCTCGTGGGCCAGGCACTCCAGAGTATGCATCTCCAGAATTTCCGGGACAACCCAATCCACATAACCATGGAAGTATGAGGAATATGCAGACCTCAGGAGTAACCAGCAGTAGGAACAGATCCCAATTTAATGATACAAGAGCTGTAGGTCAAGAAGGTGAGTCATGGGAAGAAGAGATAGGAACAACAGAGGTGGAATTTAATTCCACTTATGTTGGGTATGGTGGGAGAATGCCAAGAGCGCCCCTAGGGGCCAACCCTTACCTCAATGCTCAAGCTGGACCTGGGCCATCAACACTACAATTTAGGAGTAGTTATCCTAACATTCCTGGAAAAGGAAAAAACATTGTGAGAAACACTCAAATGATGCAAAGTAGTGGTGATGGTGGACCTCCTGATCAACCCAATGATCCTCCAAGTGGGATCTATGGAGATTCAGGGGATGAGGGCCAGAACCAAGAGGGTCACTTACCGGACCGTAATAATTTCGAGAATGGGGAAAATCATAATGGAGGGGAAGGAGGAGGTCAATATAATGGACCTCCTGATGGACCCCCAGGAGGACCCCCAGGAGGTTATTATGGCTATGGAAGGGATGGGCGTGATGGCGTGATGGAAGAGATGGAAGAGATGCACGAGATGCATGTGAAATGGAAAATGAGCAAAGGCGAAGAGAGAGTGAGAGAGATAGAGAGCTCACACGTACACTCAATTATGAGTCAAAACTTGATATTGCAAAGCCGGAACAATTTTCGGGTACTAACCGTGCAAAATGGAGGCCGTTTGTGGATAAGTGCTTGACAATGTTCAAGGCAAAACCCACAATATATGCTGCTGATAAATCTAAAGTAATGTTTGCAACTTCTTACCTTATTGATTCTACGTATACGTTTTTACCAGAATTTAATGCGGCGGGAGGAGCAAGGCAACAATGTGCCAGAACTTCTATTCTGGGATCATTTTGTATTAGCCTTTAGTAAACGATTTGGTTTATATGATGAAGTATTAACGGCACAATCCAAATTGGACAAGACATACCAACGCACAAATGAAACCTTTGGAGATTATATCATACGGTTTGAGGAGTTCAGCACTAAATGTGAATACAATGATGCTGCCATGAGATTCCGCTTAATAAAGCAGATCAGATCAGATCTTCGCGAGAAACTGACCAACAGAAGTGGAGGTCTACCAAACACTTATGAAGAACTGACAGATCACTTGATGGCAGTGGACAATGTTAGAGAATCCTTTACAGATATGGGTCTCTCTGTGGGATCCACCTTTCCAAGAAGGAATGACCAAATGGTAAGCACTAACTCAGGTAATACCACTCATCCTACAGGTCAGGGGTCAGGATCTCGGAATGCTGGACCTAGCCCTGGGAACCGGAGCGGAAATTATCAGAGGGATAATCAGGCTACCGGACGGCGTGCAATGTCAGAGGAAATAAGTACAAGTGAGGAGATAAGTGAGGAGGTAGTAAGGGGAGTGAAAGAAGAATTGAAACCAAGGAGTGAATATCCTAGGGTTCCAACTGAAGTATGGAATCAGCGTTGGAAAGATGGTGTATGCGCACTATGTGAAAGCCCGGAACATAAATATTTTGACCATGTCAATGATCTCCGAGGTGGAAAAAATAGAAATGGGGCTATAGGCAGAGCCGCATTCATCGGACTATGACAATGATGACCAAGACCCCGAAAATCTATTTGTAGAAATTGAAGGGTTTGACCACCCAATTCATATCTCTGATCCAGTATTAAATGGGCCAGTAGGAGATGAAACTGGCGAAAATTCTGGAGGTTCGGGAAACTGAACACCGACTTGCCAGAGCCTCGGGAGCTTACAAGTCGGAGTGATTCCAATGATCCCGAATTTTTGAGAGCCAATAGGGTGGAAAGTGTTGTAATTAATTCCCGATCCAAGGATGCTTTTATTTTACCAGTAAAAATTGAACAGATACACTCACCTTTTTATTTGCCTTGATAGACTCAGGAGCATCAAGAGCATTCATAGATATAGCCTTAGCAAACAGCCACCCAGAAAAAATGGAACAGTTGGGAATTCCAATCCCTCTGAAGCTGTTTGATGGGGAATATACCTCTGCAGGTAATATCACACATAAATTCAAAACTAACATTGTATTAGAGAATGGAGAGGTACAACATGTTACCTTTTTAGTAACTAAGCTTCATCCAGACACTCCCATTGTGCTTGGGCTGCCATGGTTGCGAGAATGGAATCCTTTAATTGACTGGAAGAACCTAAAAATATCTTTTGAAAAAGGAGTTCAACTTTCAGGAGCCAGAGTGAAGGACATACCTGAGGGTAATACCCCTAAGGTACCAACACCCCGGACAAAGGAAAAATTCCGTAAGTATGGATCAGTTCCAACAATAGAAGAAGTGGAAGATGAAGAGATAACAAAAGAGAAAAGAAAGAAAAAATTAACACTGGAGGAACCACTTCTGTTGAGAGAAGAGGAGGTAGAGAGGTACAGACAACAAGGACAAAGACAGAAGGAAGGTACCGAAAAAATAAGCAAAAGCACAGAGAAAATCAACAAGGTACCAGTACATCCGAAACCCCAACAGAAAACTCCACATAAAAAAGAACAGAAAGTAAAAGGAGAAAAAAATAAGGTACCAATAGATACAACTCCAAAAAAGGAGGAGGCAAAAGGTAAAATAAATCCCAAAAAAGGTAAGCATCAAGGTAAGAAGGACAGGTGGGCAAATACAGAAGGAGGGAGGAAGATTGGCCTGGTGGGAGCCACTACCTTTGCAAAACTTGCACAATCTGGCTGTGAAACCTTCACATTGCATCTCAAACCAGATGGAACCATCTATGAAGAAGAGCTAATGTTGAAGGAGGAACAAGCAAGACAAGCAGAAGCGGAGGAGGCAAAGCCTAAGCCAGGAGAGGAGGAGAAGAGATATACCCTACCTAACAGGGTAGAAGCTGGGTCAAAAGACCAAGAGTCTTTGGAGAAATTTGTTCCAAAACAATATCATGAGTTTGCAAAAACATTTGCAGCAGGAGAGGCAAAGACATTGCCACAGCATAGACCCTATGATATGCACATTGAAACAGAAAATGACCAGCTCCCACCCCCAGGAAAATTATATAACATGTCGCAGACTGAATTACACTCACTCAAGGAATATATTGATGATATGCTGGATAAAGGATTTATTAGGGCATCAAGTTCACCAATTGGAGCTCCTGTATTGTTTGCAAAAAAGAAAGATGGGAGTTTACGGTTGTGTGTCGACTATAGGGCATTGAATAAACTCACAAAGAAAAACCGATATCCATTACCCTTGATTGGGAACCTTATTGATCAACTTGGAAAGGCAAAAATATTCACCAAGTTAGATCTCAGGGTCGGATATAACAATATACGGATAGCAGAAAACCATGAATGGAAAACTGCCTTCCGTACTCGGTATGGTTCTTATGAGTATTTAGTCATGCCGTTTGGATTAACTAATGCACCTGCAAATTTCCAATACTTCATGAACGATATATTCAGAGACATGGTGGACAACTTTGTGGTAGTTTATCTTGATGATATACTGATATTCTCAAACAATGAGAAGGACCATGAAGAACATGTAAGACAAGTACTGCAAAGATTAGAAGAGCATGACTTACATGTCAAACCTGAAAAGTGTGATTTTCATCAGACATCAGTAGAGTACCTAGGTATGATTGTTTCACCCAAAGGGATTTCTATGGATCCAAAGAAGGTTGAAGCTATTCAAAGTTGGCCAACTCCAGAAAACATGAAAGACTTACAATCATTTTTGGGGTTTGCTAATTTCTATCGGAGATTCATAGACAATTTCTCAGGAATTGTGAAGCCTCTCACTAAATTACTTGGAAAGGACGTTAAATGGGAATGGTCCAATCGGTGTGCCTCAGTATTTGAGTTATTGAAGAAGGCATTCACAGAAGCACCAATTTTACGACACTTTGATCCGGAACTACCGATCATTGTAGAGTCGGATGCTTCTGATTTTGCAGTTGCTTCAATTATATCTCAAATTGACCCGATTTTGAATGAGATCCATCCTGTAGCATTCTTTGCACGTAGTATGATTGCAGCAGAATTAAATTACGACATCTATGACAAAGAGATGTTAGCAATTGTTGAGTCTTTCAAACAATGGAGGGCATACCTAGAAGGATCCAAGTACAAGGTAGAAGTATACTCTGATCATAACAATCTACAGTGGTTCACTACCACCAAACAATTGACGCGCCGACAATCTCGTTGGTCTGAGTTCTTATCAGGATTTGATTTCCAAATTAACTACCGGCCCGGTAGACTTGGCGTGAAACCAGATGCATTGACACGGAGATCGGATGTATATCCCAAGAAAGGGGAAGTAGAGAAAGCAAACAGTATGAATAATAAAGTATTCATCCGACCAGAACAACTGCTGAATGCTTCCCTTGTCATGAATGAGGAGGCTGACCTGAACAAAATCCGTAGGTCCAAAAAAGACTATTTTTGGAATAAGTTTGTGGAGATTGCCAAGTCAGATGACCCCGGAGTATGGAAGTACGAAGATCAACTTCTATTAAGGAATGGTCTAGTGTATGTACCTGATGATGGGAGTCTCCGAATGGAAATTATGAAAGCCCATCATGACCACAAACTAAGGGGACATCCTGGTATCCGTAAAACCATCAGTCAAATTCAAAGGACTTATTTCTGGCCAAGGATGGGACGTGATGTTAAAAGGTATGTGAACAGTTGCCATGAATGTATGAGGGCCAAAAGCTCTCGGCAGCGACGACTTGAATTTTTAAAACACCTACCTATTGGAGAAAGACCATGGTCCTCAATATCTGTGGATCACATTGTAGAATTACCAGAATCAAATGGTTTCAATGCAATAATGGTTGTAGTCTGTAGGTTAACCAAGCAATCCATCTTTGTGCCCTGTCATACCACAGACACAGCAGTGGATTTATCCAAGTTGTTCATTAAGTATGTATTCTCTAAACATGGACTACCAATGGATATTGTGTCAGATCGAGGAACCCTGTTTGTTTCCAAGTTCTGGAAGGCACTGTGTGAACTGTTAGATGTAAAGCAGAGCTTTTCCACAGCCTACCATCCCCAAACAGATGGTCAAACTGAAAGAACCAACCAGACTCTGGAACAATACCTGAGGATGTTTGTAAACTATGATCAAGATGATTGGGAGGAGTTGTTACCTCTAGCAGAGTTTGTGTATAACAATAGCCCAAGTGATGCCACTGGTATATCACCATTCTTTGCAAATAAGGGGTTCCATCCTCGTCTAACCATTTCTTTAAAAAATGTACCAAACCATGCTGCTCACCTAAAGGCAAAGGATATGAATAGCATCAACGAATATTTAAAAAGAGAAATTACACGATCCAATGAGCAGTATGCTAAATACTCAAACCGAAAAAGAAGGGGGATACCGGAGGAGAAATTTCAAGTAGGTATGGAGGTGTGGCTGAACTTAAAAAATGTAGAAACCAAGAGGCCAGCGAAAAAATTAGACCACAAGAGGTTTGGTCCATTTAAAATCTCTGAGAGGGTCTCGTCACATGCATATAGGCTAGAGTTACCTCCAACAATGCAAGGAATACATGATGTATTCCACATTGACTTACTCACTCCACATCCAAAGGAATATTATGCAAGTAGAAACCCACCTCCGCCTCCTCCAATCGAAGTAGATGGCCTTGATGAAAATTACGAGGTGGAATGTATTCTCAACAGTAGAAGAAGGTATGGGAAATTGAAGTACTTGGTGAAATGGAAAGGGTATGGACCCGAACATAACACCTGGGAACCGATTGTGAACATGGTAAATTCACAGGAAGCAGTTGAAGAGTTCCATAACCGAAACCCAAACAAACCAACACTTAGGGATGGAGAATGGGAGCAGGAGTCCCAACACAAGCCTTGGGAAGGCTAGAGATATGAAAGGGGGAGAACAACATATATTGACACTGTTTCGCAGAAACATACAAAAATAATTACACAAAAAATCAAAACAAGGTTGGTGGGACTACTAGATCGATCAGTAGACCCTTATGAGCAAAAGCCTAGCAGTGCAATATCAGAAAAATAGCATAAAAAGAAAGAAAAAACGAAAAGACACACATTAAAAAATACATAAGCTCATCCTTGAGCTCTATCATTACCCTGTCCATCTACTACTGGCGCGGTAAGTGCTATATACATACTTCCAGGGGCAACAGCCTTAAAACAACTCCCTGCTCGCTCCCATGGTCCGTATTTAATCTCATAATGGGACACCGCCGAAGCTTGGTCCACAATTGTGCAAAGTGTTGGCAGATGGTCATGAATAACATCCCCTCGAAGTTGGAATGCATCATGAATGATGTCAACAATCTTTCCCAATTCAGTATGCAACCAGAAACGAAGGCGGCCCCCAGGGCTATTAGCATCACCTACTAAGGTCGACGCTACTTCTCTCTGGATAGCATAGATGCTCTTCCCAACCGAGTGGACAAACGGCCCCAGATCACTGCGGTGTTGAACAATAACCGCTTTAGCAAAGTCCTTACGAGAAAATCGAACCTTAGTGGGAGGAATTGGGGGAGGACCCAGGGCAATGAGATTAGCACCAGTAGCAGGAGTATTCAACCTCCCCTTAGAGTCTGTGAAGTAACTATGAGCAAACTAGAATTCAAGAACAATAGTAGGAGTATAAGTACCTAATTCATCGATTTTTCCTGACCTGTAAAGACGAGGATCCGCAGTAGGATAGACACCAGGCCGGAAACGGGAAGTGCGAGCATCAGCTAGCCGTTCCTTACGATTTGGGAGACGTTTATTGCGAGACACCTGTGGAACGGGCGCAGAAAGGAGTAGAGTCATGTGCCTATGGGAAACGGTCCTAATTTAACGCATACAAGCACTCAAAAAATCGAATTACTTACTGCTTCATCTTCTCACACTCCCTAAGGGCCTGATCTCGCTCAGCAGTTACTTGTGCAAGTTGGCTAAAAGTCGTTAGACTAATACAGTGGAGAACAATTGAATCACATACTCTATGAGAATAGCATTAGTCACTTGTGACTCCTGGTACTCTTTCTCTGTCTCGTCTCCATTGATCTCTTGCAGGAGGATGTGCCTAGACCTACATTAAGTGGGGAAATAGCTGGATTAGCAAAAGACTTACGCGTTCAACGCCGCTTCTTTCTCGGCGAGCTCGTTTCGCTGACCCGTCAATGACTTGACCTCCTGAGCCAGTCGAACAGTCTGGACAGTTTGAGCCAAGGCTGCAGTACAGAATTCTCCAATGTTCCTGCAAAAAATAATGTTAGCTTAGTTGATGACAGATTAAGACAATACTTACGTCGCAAGTTGAAGGAATTCTGCTCGGATTTGATGAGACATCTCAGGAAAGTCCATCTCGGAAGGGACTCCATAGTCGTTCAGAACGCTGGGCATGTCCGCATCAGATGGGCGAGAAGACATATCTTCTTCCTTTTTGATGACTTGCTCTGGCATAAGATTCCTTGCAGGTCCAGTCGACGTGAAGTTATCGAGGCCAGGGACAGACATAGATTCCTCAAACTCCGAAGTAGAAGGGGCAAGAACGCCAGCAGCAAGATGAGTGTGACGATTGTACACAAAATGCATGAGTAAAGAGATAAGAGAAAAAGTGGCTGGAGAAGAGCGTTAAAAAATCGGGCGATGCCCCAGAGTCTTTTATACGATGGATCCTAATTAAATCGACCATATTATCGATGCTGACGAGCTTATGGTGCAATCGCAGCTCGCTTGGGAGAAATATATGCTTAATCCTCCCAGCAGACCCAATGACCGTACTACTAACAATATATTCAAGTACACCGAGTTTTCAAGCGAAAATCGATAGGCAAAGTGTATAGAATATTGACAGGATCATGGGGGAAGCAGCCGTTGATAAAGATCTAGTGAATGCATATGAAGAAACGAGGTGCGGGAGCAGAACAGACATCCTGAAGCCAAGAATTTGTCGATTCAGGGTACACTAGATATGCGACAGACCTCAAATGGAATGAGATAAGTCTGCTAACTCTAGAGCGAGAGTTGTGACACATTTACACAGTGCTACGCGACCGCCCCGCACCCCTAGGGCACCCTAGAAAACGACAAGACATGGAGCGGCGCTGGAAACAGGAAATTGGCGCCAAATCATTTGTTGATGGCCGGACTTTGAAAATCAAATTGAGCGAGAGAATCGGAACCATGGACTTCGAGGGCTCAGTCTTTAGAAGGGGGAGCTTCTGTAAGGTATCAAACCACTTGGCAACAATAATAATAGAAGAGACACTGCTAAAAACTATTAAAGAACCATGATTGCATGATTGCTATACTGTAATTATACTACTTGTTATTTTATTGTAGCCTCAAGTGTTGCCTGACATTCTGAATGACTCAAAATGACTCAACAGTCCGGATCACTGGAAACATGTGGCTACTTAAATGACTTGCACTGAGTCATTGCCATACTTATTCAGGAAAGCTTACCTGTACAAACCACGGGTTGCCTTGAGGTTAACACATGTACTTTATTATATTTTAATTACTTAATGGTTTCCCATGTAAAAGACTATAAAAAGGGGGGGAAATACCGATACACCCTTTTTCTTTAGTCTCTATATTTTGTAACCCAGTACCTACAAGAATTACACTTGTTATCTCGATTCTTTGTGTGAACAACACCTGAGGAATTATCTACTGAGTGAATACAGCAAGACTCACTTTAATATCAAGGATATTGAAGGTACGTATTCCCGACGCTTATTGTCACCAATACCCGTATAGTGCACACCAACTCTATACAAAGATACCCCCAAAACACCGTAACATTTAGGTTCTTGTAAGCATTATCTACCGAGCAGCCCCTGAATCTGTTAGATCGGAAGTATTAGCTAAATACGACTGGTTAACAAGCCTCTTTGTTCGAGACTTGACAATACCTTGGACTTTCGTCATGTATTGAGTCATTCCTCCTACAATCATCATTATGATCAGGCGTCTGCCTTCCATCGTTGGGTGGCTCCGCCCCCATCTCTCAAGTGCAGCATCTATCTTCTCAATGACCTTTGCCCAGGGCGTTACCTGGCATATACCATTGCCAATCATCGCCCCTAGGGAGCGTATGGCTTCTCCTTCTCTGGCAACTTTGATGTGGTTTGGGATTCTTGTGCCATCGGTTCCATTTATGAATTGCATTTGGCGCATTGCTTCTCGGTACTCAGGAGAGCCAATCGCTATCATTTCTGTTTTGTTTATATTGAATTTTGCACCTGATGCAAGACACCAGTGGTCCAGGATCTTGACAAGGTCACCAAAGTCATCCTCTTTTGAGAGGTAGACTGTTGTGTCATCGGCGAAGAGTGTTGTTATAAGACATTCCTGTTTCCCAGGTATAGAGAATCCTTTTAGGTTTGATTTTCGAAGGCCTTCGGCAAGTGGTTCAATTGCTATGTTGAAGATTAGGCATGATAGAGGGTCACCCTGTCGGACACCCCGGATCACTCTGTAGGCAGTTTCACTGCGTTTGCCATTGACCATTAGTGTTGTATAGGCATCACTGTAGAGGGATTTGACAGTGGATATGAATTCATCCGGTATTTTGTATGCTTTTATTGCCTCCCATAGGTAGTCGTGTTTGATTTTATCGTATGCCTTCTCCTGGTCCAGGGCTACAAGTGCGCCGTTTTGTTCCGTGACTTCAGCAAGTTCAATTACAAACTTCGATAGCCAGATTTGGTCGTAAATGTGACGCCCGGGCACAAAGCCTGCTTGGGCAGGGTTTAATATGTGTGGTGCTGCCTTTGCTAACTTTATGCTCAGTGCCTTGGTCATAATTTTGTAGTCGGTGTTTAGTAAGGAGATTGGGCGGTAGTTGACCATTTGTGCACAATCATTCTTTTTGTATAATGGGCACATCCAGCTAGCAGAGAAAGTGTTTTGTTCCATGCCGTGTTGCTCAATGTCATTGTAGACTGCAAGGAGGCATTGTATGAGGTCAAGGGCTGGTTTGTCCTTAGCTGCAAGTTCCTTGCCCTGGTTGTCAATGATTTTCCAGATTTCGTATGTGATGCCATCGAGCCCAGGGGATGTGTAGTTTGCAGAGAGCTTGAGTGCCTCTGTTACATCATCATAGTTTAAATGTTCACGCAGCTCCTGGATATGCTGCTCTGGAACATGGGTTGTGACATCTGTAAGAACACCATGTATTGCAGTTGCTCTCTCTTGTTCGTTCGGGGGTGTCTGGTCATATTGTATGCCGTTGTGGTAGTCCCGCATCATGTTTGCCATGTTCTGTGAGGATTTTTCATACATTGGGTTCACATTTTCCCTGTTTGTATTGGTCGGGGTAGGGACTTCGAGCCGATGTATTATATCTCTGGGCTTCTTGCTTTTGTTCAGGCTTGACCAATATTTGCTGATTGTCTCACTGTATAGTGTACTTTTTGCTCTAATAGCAGATCGTGTAGTTTTATGCCGTTGGGACTCCAGCTCCACCAGTTTCTCAACAAGCACTGCATAGGATAGCGCTCGCTCCTTGTCACTGAGGAGGGGGTCATTTTCTACAGTGTATAACTTTGTTTCGGTTTCATTAATGAGTTTTGTTAACCGTGGGACCACAATGTGGGCCCATTCTCGGGCTTTCTTGATTATGCCTTGTTTAAATTCAGCCCATAGGGTCTGTGGGTTGTCAATATCATCTCGAGGTTGGACGCCTCTTCTGATATCATCAAGCTTCTTCTGGAGTTCAAGTCCATTTTCTTGAATATGTTTTGTGAGGATCTTGTCATTTGTCAGGTGTGTAGGCCAGACCCATCTCCCTGTCCCTATTGTTGGAGCAGATTCACTTGTTATTTTGACTGATACCATTTGGTGGTCGGTGTTTATCCCGGTTGTGGAGATGCGCCATTCGTAAGCATGTTCAAGTACATTCGATTTAACATATATTTGGTCGAGTCTAGACTGGTGTGGCTGTCGGTCACACCTTTTCTGTTTATATGTATATGCACACGAGTCTGGGTAGGTTGTCCGCCATCCATCCTCTAAATGCAGTTTTCTCTTAAGTTCACCTAGTGCTGATACCGTTGGTTCTATATCAGAGTGTACAGGTAGGCGATCAATGGCATCTTCAACCATGTTGCAATCCCCAAGCATGAGGTCTGGTTTTCTTATCTGCGGGTTTCTATCGAAGAAGTTATCAAGTTTTTCCCAGAAATGAGCGTTTTCTTGCATATATTCCCAGGATTGATACCCGTTCCTCATTGTGCCAGTTTGTCTCTATGAGTAGTGCATGACCTGGTACTATTTCATGGGTGGTTACGTTCTGAGTGTTTGTTAGTTTTTTGTTGAGGACGAAGGCAACACCGGCCGCATTTGGCGTGTTGGGGAGCCTCAAGTAGAGAATCTTCATCTTTGAGCCAAAGAGGTGCTCAATATCCTGTCTGCGCTGTTGGTCGAGGTGGGCTTCACCGACTAGCAGTATGCCTATCCGGTGATCCCAGATAAGCTGGTTTATATCCATAAACTTATTTCCGCGGGTGTTTAGTGCGGCGATCTTAATCGACGCTTTTGTTCTAAGGTTACAATCTGTTTTCCTATTAGTAGAGCGGCGTGGAGTCGTGCTTGTTATAGGTTGAGTCCTATCAAGGACTGGGTGCTGGTTTAGAGCATTCCTCCCATCATTTGAGGGGAGGTGGTTCGTGTTAGAACTTGTTGGCCGGTTTAGAGCCTGACCGTTTGTATTGTGGTCCAACTGCGGTGCAGTTGTTGTCCTGGCGCTATGCTCAGGACGGGTTGCGCTATGCTCCCCGGCACCTCTATTGGTGCCCTCTGGTCTGCACCATGCATCCAGAGCCGCTTGTGTTTGAGCGGGATCCTCACCCTGACGGTACCCATCATTGACACCTGTATTGGAGGCAACAATACCAGGGTTTCCGGATCCCGAAGCCCCTGCCAGATGATTAGTACCAAAAGAGAGATGACATACCATTGATGGCTAATTACTATGGTTAAAAGGGTGGTTCTGCTAAAAGCTTTGCCACGGACAGTTAGCTCCACACCCAGTTGGGGATTCCTCCTTTATGGGTCAGTACGTTCCTGAAAAACACTTACCAACAACACAAGGGGAGGCCAGGACTGCTGGCAGATGGTCCCCGGGATAGAAAACCCCCACCACTGTTATGTAGGTGTTCAGGAACACCAACATTCTTACCTTACCTCACATCCTGTCCTATGGGAAATAGTCAGTAAATTAAGCAAGGAAGGTTTGCATACCCCATTAGGGGACGACTTCTTCCAAATTTCAGGTTTGGGGAGCGGCAGTTCACAGATATTCTGGTTCAACGAAGATGGCATAGTATTTAGCATAGTATTTAGCGTTGGTAGCAAACAAGTAGTAATTGAGGTACGATGATATGCATGGTTTAAGCCTTCTTTTCAGGTTCCAGGCCTTTATACATACTTGCGATTTCCTTCACATTCTCGTTGGCATCTGGACCCTGCCAGTCCTTATGCTCAGTGAAGGGGCATGCAAACCGGTTGTGGTTCCGGGCTTTGCACAGCGAGCAGTTCATCGTAGTGCCATGAACAAGGTAGATCCCATGTGAATACGTCTGTTTTCTGATGTAGGAGCGGATCTCATCTTCCTGCTGTTCTCGTACAAACAAGTTCTCGGCCATTAAGATCAGCGCCGCATATAACACCCATCGTCGTTGAGACGTTCTGCCATCACAGTACTCATATTCCTGGAGGTGGAGGTCAAAGGTGTTGAGGAAGGCGAAGACTTGATCGTCGAGATTCCCGGTGGCTGCGAACGTAGTTTGTACCTTGTTTCGGAAGGTTCAGTCGTTGAAGAGGTGCGACTTTATTGCGAAAAGGATTGACACTCGGGCTGTGTCATTGTACTTTTTGACTGTGGTCCAAAATTGACCTACGGTCCAGTTACGGTGTTTGTTGATTGCAGGGATAATGTGGGCCATGGTTACTTTGTCTTTCAAGAAAGTTTGCTGACAAAAAAAGCGGTCGCAGAACTTGTGGCTCGGCGCTTCAAGGAAAGCTGCATAGGGCGGAGCAAATAGTTCTCGACTCGTCGCTGGAGGGGTGTGAGGTGGGATACGGGAGGATTCAGCGGTTCCACCTCTTCCTCCTCGCCCTCTGCGGTTTCCTCCCCGCTGCCCACGTCCACGGCTTGGCTTTGGTGGAGGCGGAATCTGTGAGTGGAGGACCATCATCTCTGGACAGCCAACGGCCTCTGAGAGCGCCGACGCAAAGTTGTCAACGATGTCCGGTACCTTGGAGTAGAGGTAGCGACCACCGAGTGCATGGATGACTGGTCTCGGATTATCCATGACTGTGGTGACAACATTACTATCCTGACCTTCAAGTAGGAAGGGTAGGTCAACGACTACTCGAGGGAATTGGCCAGAGTTTTTAACAAAGACTTTTTTCGAGATTGTTGTAGAAGAGTACATCCGTTGGGTCTGAGGTGTCAACCGCGTCGAGGTTGGTCAAGTGGGGTTTTTCATCTCGACGGGCTGGTGTGCCTCGAGCGAGCTCTTCCTCCAGAGATGGGGTTCGTGCAGGCTGTGAGGGGGGACTCCTTGGCTGCAGAGTATCAGAGGTTGTCGTGTCTCCCCCCCCCCCCCCCCCCCCCTAAACATGGGGTGGTCCTGGTCAATACAATGGTAGAAGTTGACAGTGTGGTTGTGGTTCGGGCATTGGATGCGAGCTTCCAGGCCAGGTTCGTCGTCGTCTGAGACAAGGTTGTTTTGCTGTGGAGTTGTCTGCACCGGGGGTAGGGGAATGGGCGTTATGGTTCTGTGGTGTACGACGGTGTGAAGGAGAGGATTTCTTTGGGGTCTTGTGGGCAGACTGGTTCTTTTGGGTTTTTGATTTCTTAAGCGCAGTATCTGCTCGGTCTGGTGACTCTGACTCGGATGTCATCCTTTGTTACAGTTAGTGCTTTGTTTCAGTGAAGCAAAGTTGGCCACATACCAAGAGGGGGTGTAGCAAGTCGAGGTCGGTTCGACGGCCCTTTCGTTTAGATTACGTGTCTGTCGATTCTTCTTCAAACGGGGAATCGCTTCTATACGTTGGACTGACTGCATGTTTTGCAGGGTTGTGCAGATAAATTGCCGGGTTAAGGGTTGGGGTTTGGGGACACATTGGTGCTCAAGATTCGGTCTATGGTTCAGGTATCATGGTTGGGAGGCTGCGTTGGGCAGCGTGAAATGTGTTTTATTTTGCCATGGGAGTTAGAGATGATTATCGATGTGGCAGTGTTTAACGATTCGACACATGCATCATGCGGCGCGCGGGGCCGTAGAGGGAAGGTTTAGTTCCTTGTACTCCATAGTCTACAGTTTAGTACATGTACCTCTTATTATTGGGATACTAGCCGGTTTAGGGCTCTTCCTCGGATTAGGAGGGTCCTGCTGGCTATTGCTTAAGCAGGGAGAGTCCACTATGAAGCCTCTCCATCGACACTATGCGACGGGGGGTTACGCCGAGTTAGAGCGCCCTCATTGATGGTAGTGGTACCGGATCAAGAGGCCCCCCCTTCTCCGCCTTCTTCTTCTGCTCTACATCCTGCTTTTCCTCCCGCTTCTCTTCTCTGCCGCCTTCCCCTCCTCTTCCTTCTTCTTATTGCCCTCCCTCTTCTTCTTGACGATGCGCTCACCTTCCGCTTTCTTCGGCATCTTTGCTAGCTTCTTCTCCTCCACACCCTTCTTCTTTGCTACCTTTGCTGCCTTCTTCGGCTCCTTCTTCTTTGCATCGTTCTTCTTTGCATCCTCCTCTCCTCCTCCTCCTGTGCAAAAGCAGACAAAGCCGTGTAGTCAAACGTTTGAGGAACAGCCAATCGCTGAGCGCTTGTTCTAAGACGTCGTTAGACATGGCCTAGAGAAGAGCAACTAGCAGCTTACTTCATATTTTTGTAAGCCTGTTTCTCCAGAAAATCAAAGTAGGCTGGGGAGTGCGTGCGAATTCCCTCAAGGCTTGCCACTATAGAGCTGTAGCTAAAACAAGATTAGGACTGAGTGAGTTAGCAACTGCAATCTAGTGTTCACTGACTGTTCCGTAAGATTTTTGCTAGATATAGGGATGTTGCACTTTATCTGCAAGCGAGGGTTTGAGCAAGTCAAGAAGAACAAACTAGAACAAATACAGTAGCTGTCACCATAGCTATGAGACATGCTGGTACGTGTTTCAGCTCATGGAGCTCTGCAACAAGCAGTAGATCAGCCTTGCTCTGCCTATCATCAAGCAAGAACGCGCAAAGGGTTTGTGGGATGAGCAAAGAGTAGAAAGGTTGGCCGGTAATTTTCTTCTCCTAAACAAAACGAAAAAAGTGACAAAAAGTGAGAGAGGAGAGAAAAGACTTGCGTCGACGTTCACATTGCTATGGTGATATCTACCTTCCGCCATCAGCCAGACGACACGCTCGGCCTCCAAAAAAATATCCTCAGCATAACTCAAAGAGACAGAAAGGATGAAGCCACTACCCTCGGCTCTCCTTCAGCCACTGAGCCGAGCTCAAAGTACTGGTTGACCAGTATCCGGGCAGCCTGTGCAAGGGCGTAGCATACATCTGACTCTCCATACTTCATCTGAAAGAATATCAAGGAGAGGAGCCGAAGAGCGGAAGGAACTCACCCAGGCCAGCAGGTCCTCCACCTTCTGAGGATCCTTCTGAGTCTCAATGAGATCCTCCAGCACCGCATCATCACCGTTTTCTTTCTGGCGGACCAGCTCTTTCTCTAATATCTCCCATGCGAACATCTTGTCGTCTGGAAACATATCCAACAGGCAAATCCCCATTCTTGAGGCCTGTTTACTTATCTTAGCAAGCGTGGAGGAAGCGATGTCACTTTCTAGCACTTTCCCCCTCCCTGCAGACTCTCCATCCCGGTTCTTCTTCTTCCCCTTCTGTTCCGTTGCATCCTCAACAACCACCTGAAAAAATAGAGGGCATGGACGTCAGCGGAAAGATGAGCAGGTTTTAGCTCACATAACCTGCTTTGTCGTCTTCCATCGTAACATCACTGTTGCCCTCGCCCTTGCTGCCACCTTTGTCTTGATCCTGCATCTCATCATCAGTCGCAGTACGCGGGCCATCTCTCCTGCTATCTTTTGGGGCGAGGAAACGACGTGGAACAAAAATCATCAAAGAGTTGAAGCACAAAGTACCCACTGCTTTGCGAGCTGTTCTCGATTTGCCTAAGGTAAGCTTCCTCTTGTTCGTTTAACCCGGGCCTAGCTGCGAAGCTGAGCATGCGCGCACGGATCCCTTGCGGCACACCTACCAAGTTTTTTTGGCCCTGGATGGTCATGAGGACGACAGAGCTTACTACCTTTTAAAGAAGCTCCAACAACTTGCTTATGGACGCTGCGCCCTCTGCCGAGGCGTCAAACGTCCTGACGTAGGCCTGAAGGTTGCCAACGGGCTCATCTCCCTGACGCTTGTCTTTTCCATTTGCATTTTTTCTTGAGCCTTGAGAGTGAGAGTTTGAAATTTTCGGCTTTTTTCTGAGCAGGAGCAACAGCAGAGCTGCTTTCAGAACAACGTCTAGGTTGCGACATGAGAGAAGGGATGAAGATGCGAAACAATCACGTGACGGCGTTCAGCGCTACGAGTCGTCATAGCCTGCTAGACGTCTTATAGCTCACGAAGAAACGTCGTTAAATTAGGTGCTGCTACTTTAAAAACGTTTAGACGCAACGACAAGTCTGGTGAACAGGAATGGACTGCCGTTTTGTTAAAATAATTCACTATAAGTGTTTTTACTTAATAGATATCTAAGGGCCCGGTCCTCAGCGTTCTGAGGCGCCGTCAACAAAAGGGCTTTACAAACGAAGCTAGTGAGGCTCTGGATCATGACCAACTTCTTTACCTTGACGAGCTCCCTTACATTTGGTCGAGATGAAGCTGGCTTGGAAACATGGTGAGCAGATCTCCAGCATCGAAAGACCAGATGGTGCTGCCCGATTCTTGGGAGCCTGTGGACTACATAAGCTTCAGCGATGCAAACAACTGAAGAAGCGCGCAGAGTGTAGCATTGCCCTTCTAAGCAACCCCAACCCCTTCTTCAGCTCTCCGACCCAGAACGACATGTGACGCACCCCCTCCTTAGCGGCATCCGACGGGAGCCCATCTCTCACCCCCTTCCGCCCACCTGGCTTTGGTCTCCGGCCCATTTCTCCAGCACACAGGCGTCGACCAGACTGACAAGAGGTTTGGGCACGTCCTGGTTTCCAGAAAACTTGTTTGATTGTGACAGCCAGGTTTGAACGTCATCCAGGCCCGCCGCAAGCCAGCACGAGTGCTGGATGGCAGGGCAGAGTAGATCACCCGCAGCTACAGAGCCTTCTTCCCGTCTACATCGCAGCGGCACTCGCCACATCTGCTGCCTGTCCAAAGTGTCATGCCCTAGGCATATACAGACTGCCGATGTTTCCCGCTTACCATTACATAACCCGCTTCCGCCGCATTTCCGGTTCCGATACACTTCCACTTTGCTTCCGTTTAACTTTTGCCTTCACTGTACACTTTCTATGATCCCGTCGATCCATTCTCCATCATTCTTACAATCATACATATGCTTTATGCTCATCCCGCCGCTTCCGCTTATGTTCATCATTGTCTTTCATCCCTTGTACTTCTTTTGGCTATTCTTGTCTTTTCTACTCTCAGATTATTACCTATCGCTACTCCGGTCCTCGAGTACCCTTTATATAGTTCCATACCATGTCAAGTACAGTAGATTGGAAATATTGCTTAACCCCTTGACTCGTGTGCTCTTGTGTGTTCCGGTTTCTTGCTTTATCTGTTTCTTTAACTCTGTTTCTTCACTCCATCATTTTCACAACCTCTGCAATCTACTATCATCTATTTGGTTCCGCTCTGTTTGCGCTGCATCAGGTCAGCTACCGCTTTTCCGCTCATATCGCTATCAAAGCCGCTTGCACTTAGTGGGTCCTACCCTTCGAGTCGGAAACTCATCTACTCTTAGGCTTACTCGCCGAGTTCATTCTATCGCCTGTACGGACCTGCCGTCCTTACATTAGTCCCTTGGACAATCCCGACACGAGTCTTACATCCCATAGGCACTTCGGAACCGTTTTACACTCACATCCTTTCACATCTCAAACCAACTTTCCCAGTTCGGCTGAACAACGGCAGTACGGAGCGTATCCGCACTTTGGTTTCCAGGTTTGTAACCCGCGCTCGAAGGATTCTGCCTAGATCCTTACACAAAGACAATCAAGAGGAGAGCCTGCTGCACCTCCATAAAGCTCTGCGGAAAGGGACAGCCAGGATGCTGTGCTTGAAACATCGCGCAAAACGCCTAACTGCAGGCGCCGGAGGAAAAGCTTGCATCTTCACTCGTCGTGGAGCTGCTTTGATGGCTGGCCTCTCACGGCGGTTACTCTCTTGCAGTACAAGCGGTGGGCACGTTGCACTCAGCGCTGTTATAGGGATGTTAGGAAAGAGCTGTTGAAGGACATGGAGCTTCTGGTAGCCCGATCTAGAGCGGGTGAGCGAACAAAATATAGAACAGAAAGTGGTGCAGCTACCGGAAATTATATCCTAGTTGTGACGCGCAGTGGGCTTCGTTAATCACGACATGGGCTACGAGGACAAGGTGATCAGCTGTTCGAACACGGCAGAGCGGTTGACCCACTCAACCTATCTGCATCCGAGAATTTCTGGAGAAGTGACGTGAACCGCTTGCTCTTAGCAACCTTCTTGGGCTAAAGGCTGGTAGAAGTGAGCCGTTGGTGAAGGGGAAGAGCAAATGCGCTTACTGTACAACGCAGCAGCTTGATATCTTTTCCTCCATTTGACGGCCCTCATCCCGAAGTGTTTGCCATGCTACCTAGCCGGGCATTAGCTGAACCCTTGCTCTCCCCTGAGCATACTGCCAGTTAGTTTTACTACTTTGACTAAAACAAGCTGTCAGGAAACAATGAACAAAATAAAGATCTAGAACTATTACCGCCAGGATCTTGGGCATGCATGATCTGGTCGCTTATTAGTGGCATCAATGGGGAAATGGCCAGCATAGCTCCTGGAGTGAACACGGCAGGAAGTTGGTAAGCTAGAGGTTCGACTCCGCCTATGAAAACGGTAATTAACCGGTGTAGAAACGTAGGGTAAGATTATGCACCGGTCGGCATGACCACGACAACGTCCCTTCCGCCCGTGTTCGAAACACACGCTACTGCGTATACCGTTAGATAACCGCGCTGGGCTCATGCTAAACAGCAAAGACTCACCTCTCAGGCACAACCAAAAATCCTTGACGTTGAACACCTTCTCATCGTATCCTTCAGGACCTCATCCCGCTCGAACACATTTTTGGTGCAATCTATACATCCGTTCTTTTTCTTGAGACTCTGCACCACCGCCGTGCCGCTTTGCCCAGCATTCAAGAATGCGCGGCGTTTTGCCTTTCTTTCGCCACCCTCAAATTCGAGCGATGATATGAGCCCTTCGTTTCTCTCGAGCTCTTCTCATAAAGAAGAATTCTCCCAGTGGAGAGCAGAATATCGGCTTCGTTCTGCGTTTTCCATCTGGGGTGCTCTGGGTCGCCATACGTATGAGGACCTGTGATGGAGGGGGACAGAATCGGACAAGAGGACGGGCTGGAGACAGCAGAAGCCATGAAAGACTTTCAGCTTGGGACATTTTCTTTGATCGCTCAGACAC
>JADNRY010000932.1:0-21343 GCA_015501585.1 Rhodocollybia butyracea | reverse complement strand
TCAACTCACATCACGGTAGTAGTGCATTCAAGACCAAAACAAGCCACACCATATTTCCAGAATAGGCACAGTCCAAGGTGCACCGAATCGGATCGAAAACCATACTACAAAAGTTCTACCTGGAATTTTGCCGGAATTGGAAAGTTCTTATCTATCCATCTGCAGTAGAAATATCGCCGTGATTCTCTACGCAAAGGTACAGTGATATCTCCTGTCCGGACGGCCTTCAGGCCTGCTCGCCGATGGCACGCTCAATTCCGATAGTGTCAATGAAAGGGAGCTTGGAGCTGACGGAAAAATGGTGCAATCCTTTTCAAGAGAGAATCAACGGCCCAGCCACCAGCCATTTCACCGAGGACTCGGAAAGCTCCAATGATAGAAAAGTGCATAGCTAGGCCAAACCAATTTGAAGTATATCCCAACCTGATACAGTCAAACATCGAAGGAAAATCAAGTAGTGAGACCAACCAAACTCTTGCGCAAAGATGTTGGACACCGTCACAGTTGGTAGCGCACTCGTTACTATACTGAAGAAGGTCAATAGTTTCCGCGTACTACGTACCGTACCTGAGTTTCATAACAGACCGCTGGAAGACCACAGCAGGCTAGTACGACGTTCTTAAGAAAAACCATCCAAATGAACACAAGGCTCGCGTCCATAGCGTAATAAGGCAAGAAGAAATCCCCGAACCGTAGTTTTCGCCCTGGAAAACGTTTACCGCAGTCCATTCTCGCAGATATCTCCGAAAATAACCTCGGCTCGAGCTTGTCGTTGAGGCTGAGGGTACAGAGAGTTCCCGGAGAAAGAGGGTCTCAAGAAGGAAGAAAAAATATGAAGACCAAACAGAAGTTTGTTCGTTATAATAGCCGCAAACTTGAAGATGAAGATCCATCGCCAGCCAAGAACTTGAAACTGACATATGTATCGGAGCGAGATGGTCACCAATGATTTGCTATGTTCAAGTCCAGTACTAAGAGTAGAAAACCTTTCAAAGTTTGCACTTACTTGCTATAGCGGCGTACACCTCCAACGCTCGTCCACGCAGAACATACTACTATCATTAGGGGCCAATCACAACTTGTTGGGAAGTATTCTTGAAACCCGAAGGACTACATACCGTTTGCAACTCAGTCCTGAGCTCTGCGCGCTTGAAGTATACGTACACCAGCCTGAGGAAACTTACATTGACCAAAGTTTTGTGTATAGGCACATCCCCAACATCTGCAAAACCTGGGTTTTGATGAAAGCAGTTCTATTCAGTTGCTATTCGGTCCAAAGCATCTCAGAGCAAGGGTACTCGCTGTAGAGCACTCTGAGCTGCTCTGGGTTGCTTTGGCAGCTTTGGAGCGCTCCAGAGTGCTCCAGGGCAGCCAAAGCTCGTCCCAGGTTTTGCAGATGAAGCGGAAAGAGAGCCAATCAAAGTTGTAACAAGTTAGACAAGTCGCAAAGGAGATGAAAATGAACGGTCAGATTCCATTCAAGGTAATAACATTCTACCAAACTACTAATCTTTAAGGATACAGGTAACTGAATGGTACTGATGTCTGGTAGGAGGCAGAAAAACTGATACATCCATTTCCCCGATAGTCATTAAATGCTCCAATGATAACCAGGTTGTAAGTGCCTTGAGTGTCTTTTGCTCGTGAACAAAGTCAAGGCGCTACTAGCGTCTTATTCGAGCGGATTTTAGTTGTCTCATCGTTGTTCTTATGCAAGCCTTTCGTATCGTATATTTGGAATATGCAACAGTAATAACGTTTACAAGCGTCCTTTCTCAGATCTTAGAGTCCTGTCTTTTTTCCCAAGCTCGAATAGCTTCTCCTTTCCACATTAATACCAATATAGGGATGAAGGCCAGGACGCTACCCGCACCAGCAAAAAATATGAAGAGCCAATGATACCCTCCCATCGCTTCCGCTAAACAATCGCATAGAATGCAAATGTATGCCAATTTCTTGGCTGCGTAGATATCCAAGGGTCAAACTTTTGCGCAACCATATTGAACACATTTAGACGTACGTATAAGATTGAACACTTGAGCGACTTCAGCCATGTTGTTTGAATGGCAATCCGCACTATATGTGTACCTAATGGGGATCCGTGAGTACATGAAGATTGAAGGGTACAGTTGGATTTCAACCGACATAACAGTGGTAATACATTGAACACCGAAGCAGGCCACACCCATTCCTAGAATGGGCACAATCAAGGTGCACCGAATTGGATGGAAAACCCATACCACAAGAGTCCTACCTAGAAATGGAAGCATTTATCTATCTGCAACGAGACATAACCTAATGGTTCACGCACCGGTACAATGATCTCTCCTGTCCAGATAGCCTTCAGACGGATCTCATAAGGCGCCGAAGGTCCTGCTCGCCTACGCGCTCGATTCTAATACACAAGGAAAGATATGAGTGTCTGGTGGCAGGCATCGAGAATCACTTACATAAAGAGAATCAACAACCCAGCCACGGCGGTTTCACCAAGGAAAGCTCCAATCAGGAGAGCAGTACCGTAAGCCAAACCAATCTGAAGTGTGTCCCAACCTACGGACCTCGTTAGCCATTCCTCGAGGGAGTGTCAAGTAGTAGGAATAACCAAATTCTTGTGCAAAGATGTGGGATACTGTTACAGCAGGTAGTGTACTTCCTAAGCCATACTGAAAAAAGAAAAGAGTGAGTCATGTTCCTACGTATCTACCTCTTACTTACCTGGGTTCCAAAATAGATGGCTGGAAAGACCACACTGGGCTGAGACTCTTTTGAGAGTTTATCCGAGTGAAGACAAGGTTAACACGTACATAGCGTAATATCCTCATATATGGCAAAAAGAAATCTCCAAGCCGTAGCTTTCGCCCGGGAAAACGTTTGCCAAAACCATTCTAGCCAGATATCTCTGGAAAGAACTTTGGCTCGAGTTTGACATCGAGGCTGAAGGCATAGGGAGGTCCCGGACATAAAGGGTCTCAGGAAAGAAGAAAAATATGAAGACCAAGCAGAAGCCGTTCGTTATAGCAGCAAACTTAAAGATCCATTGCCAGCCAAGAAATTGACCAATGAGGCCTCCAGGTATCGGGGCGAAATGCGCACCAGTGGCTTTATCTTCAAGTCAGTAAAAGTAGGGGACCTCCCACGTTCGCACTTACTTGCCATAACAGTATACACTCCCAACGCTCGCCCACGTTCATGCAGGCAGAATAGATCATTTACCTATTTCAGCTCGCTGAAAAATATTCTTGGAATAAAGTGTAAAGCCTCTACGCACTGTTCCCACTCCTAAAGCAACTCTGTAACGAGCCATAAACACCACACGCTTTAAGGGAGGCGGAAAATACATACGCCACGGGGAAAAAACCATTAAGTACGCGAAGGCCGACGAGTTGACCAAAGTTATGTGCATATGCACATCCCAAAGCGGAAAGGAGCCAATCAAGGTTGTCACAAGGTAGACAGGTCTTCGACCATAGGTATTTGCGAAGGGGATGTATATGAAAGGGCAGATACCGTTCAACGCAATAACGACCGTTCTGCCAGATTAATTTCAGGGATATTAGCAGTTGTGATTCAGTGGTACTGACGTTTGGTAGGAGGCGGTAATGACCGATACACCAAATTGAGCCGATAGTTCGTTATATGCTGGATTAATGATAGCCGTGTTATATGTCCCGAGAGAAGCTAGGACGCTGACTTGCAACAGCAGGAACACCTATGAGTAAAAGTTGAATACTGGATCGATATCCCGAAGAATATAGTTATACGCGGTATAGCCCAGACCAATTCACTGTTCGTTTAAAAGGCCATGTAGTCTTTATCGGGTGTTACAAGTACAAGAGCTTACAAGGGTCCTCTGGATCATCGGTAGGCTGAGGAGTCAGCGGAACTCCGTACTTGTCCAATTTAAGTACTGGAGCTTTAGCTGCAATTCTCATCATGATGAGTAGCAATTCAAGTAGTGGAACTAGCACCCGCCATTTTCAACAGACTCGACTCTTTTTTCATCCGCAGCGAGCGAGTCCTTGTAGTCGGTCGACATGATGATGGTTCAAATCGAAGGTGCGATAAAACAGGAAGAAAAGGAACAGCTCGTGAAGCTTGTGGCCCTGTTCCTTGTATACCTCTGAGCTGCTTCGAGCACATGACGGAAAGTATGGGAAATAAAGGCCTTGGATAAGGCACATGTTACAGTTGGAGCATTCATAACTCCTTACGTGAATCCATATTTTCCTTGAGCGCTAGTAGACCTTGGAACCAAAAGGTCCAAAATGCTTTTTAACACTTCCTAAGTGGACTACGGACCTGGTGATCGGTTCCTAAATAGTGAATTTGGTCCATGTCGATTTTGATCGACTGGTATTTAGTACCGCTAAGACGAAGACCACCTTCGTGGCACAGAATGGGATGGTGGGATGCTTCACTTGGTTGATCAGTTACGTCTTTCCCTCTTTCCTTTTGCGAACACTGATGATTTCTTTGAATGTAGGATGATGGTGTCACTAGAACGTCACGGTAAGGATATTGTATGGGCATTTTTGTATGTTGGACGTCATCTGAAGTCTTCATTGGAAGGAAGGAAAGAAGGAAGTTAACCTGAACACCGGGGCAGCCGAAGTTCCCATGGTGCGGCAATGCATTCTCAAAAGGAATTTATTTCATATGAAGGTCAAGGTTTAGATCGTCGAGAAGGTTTATTGGCATAATTGGCATGAAGCGTAATTAAGGCATAATCGAGGCATAATCGTTAATATATCATGAGGACATCAACCCATCGTAATTCCTTGAAGGGTATCCCGAAATCATTTATTGAGAACTTCTCGGGGAAGGAGCAGGAGAAGACATGTCAAAAGTTGGGGTAGCATGTCGCGAACGCGAACTAGCATTACTAGCCCTCCTCGAAGTTCTAGGCTTACTGGAGCAAAGGATGGGCTTCCGACTTGCTCCGCAGGAAAGTCGCTGGGAGATTGAGTAGAATAAGAACTACCATCAACCTCAGGCCTCTGCAAACCCAATTCATAGAGTACTGAAAAGCTTCTACGGGACTCCCTGGATAGCGGTACGGGAGTAGCATGTCGTCTTGCAGGGCTTCTACTCCCAGATGCTATGCTATCTCTTGGAGAACCAGGAAATGCCGGAGAAGGATGATCACCAGTACCATGCATGTGCGTAGAATGGCGGTCTTCACTCGACGGTCCGGGTGACGGGGACGAGAGATATGGAGAAGAAGAGATATTACTACCCCGGAGAGTGTCGGGCATTGGAGACCCGCGGCCTGCGGAACTTGAAGGTGAATATGTAGACATGGGAGAGAAATGACTGCTTGGTGTCCCATGGCGCGTAGATCGTAGGGCCGAAGAGGGATTAGAAACCGCACCGCGGGGATAGGCTGGTGGGCCTATTATTGGGTACACTTCGCAGTGCATGATTTCCTTGGTGTTCCTGTCCACATAGGTTATATTGGGGATGAGCTCGGCTGAAGAATCCTCAGGGATCGGACTTGATACGGGGTAGAACTGGTATTCGGTGCGCAGAGGTGGACGAGATGTCCAAGCGGTGTGGTCCCCGAACATTTGCTGGAAATCTTTCTCAGGGATGATAATTCTCTGGCCATCCGAAGTAAAGGCATATCGTTCCAGAGACATCAGTGCGAGGCGAGTAAGATTTGGCTGTGAGTGGTTTGAGGGTACGATAGATTCAGTGCGCACCTTTATAGCCCAATGTCTCGCTTGGTTCGGTCAAAGCTAATGTATAGGATTTATTGTGTCCCAAAAGTAGTCCTGGATTAGGAAATATCTTTTGGCCACGCGAGTCAAGTACAATAATAACCATTCAAACACAGCCCACTTGTGGTCGGGAAAATATAGGCAATGTTTTAATTCGATTTCACGAAGGCCCTCAATTCAGAAAGACCGTATTCAGCCTTACGAGGGCCACTAAACTGGCCCAAGATGCAAAAAACAAAAGCAGGTCAAAACGAACGTGCCGACGAGCATATGATTCAGATCGGTATAGTAACCATGCCAGAACTCGGCAAGACTTTCGAGGAACGACTGTAGAGAGAGATGTAAGCAGTCGTGTAGGGTCAGAGGAACGTTTGAAGTTAGAGGATATTGGGATGGAGGAAACAGGATACGCCGAGAACCGGAGGGTCGCAGGACTATGGAGGAGGTACACACACGTTACTTAAAAACAAATGATTATGCAAGCATTTGGTATCGTTTTTTTCGCAGATGTAGCAGTAACGTTCACAAATATTATTTTTCAGTCCTGATTTTCCCAAGCTCGAATAGCTTCTCCTTTCCACATCAATACCAGGATAGGAATGAAGGCCAGGACGCTACCCACACCAGCAAAAAATATGAAGAGCCAATGATACCCTTTCATCGCTTCCGCTAGAACAATCGTATAGAATGCGAATGTCATACCGATCACTTGGCTGCGTAGATATCCAAAAGTCAAATTATGCAGCCATATTAGGTAGGTAGACGTACCGTATGAAATTGAACACTTGAGCGACTTCAGCCACATTGCTTGAATGGCAATCCGCACTATATGTGTACCTAATAGGCATTCGTTAGTATGTACAGATTTCAAGAGTATCATAGGATTCAACTGACATTACGGTAGTGATGCATTGAACACCAAAGCATGCCACACCCATTCCTATGATGGGCACAATCCAAGGTGCGCCGAATTGAAGCGAAAACCCATACCACAAGAGTCCTACCTGGAATTGGAAAGTTCTCCCTTATTTATTGGTGACAGCCTAATAATGTTTTACGCACCGGTATGATGATCTCTCCTGTCCAGACAGCTTTCAGTCGGATCTCATAAGGCGCTGAGGGTCCTCCTCGCTGACGTGCTCGATTCTAATACGCATCGTTTCAAGGAATATAAGAGTGTTTGATGGCAAAGCTCAAGAATCGCTTACCATAATAGCATCAACGACCCAGCCACCGGCGGTTTCGCCAAGAAAAGCTCCAATCAAGAGGGCAGTACCATAGGCTGCACCGATCTGGAGTGTATCCCAGCCTACAGACCTCGTTAAATATATGTTAAAGGAAATAAAGTGGTGACACCAACCGAATTCTTGAGCGAAGATATGGGATACCGTTACAGCTGGTAGTGTACTCCCTAAGCCATACTGAAGCAGGTAGAGGGTGTCAGTTGTGTTCCTACGTATTCGCCTCTTACTTACCTGCGTTCCAAAATAGATGGCTGGAAAGACCACAGTAGGCTAAAACCCTGTTGAGAACGTAGTTGAATGAACACAATAACACATACATAACGCAATATCTTCATATATGGCAAAAAGAAATCCCGAAGCCGCAGCTTTCGCCCAGGAAAACGTTTACCAAAACCCATTCTAGCCAGATATCTCTGGAAAGAACTTTGGCTCGAGTTCGACATCGAGGCCGAAGGCATAGGGAGATCCCGGACATAGAGGGTCTCAGGAAGAAAGAAGAATATGAAGATTAAGCAGACACTGTTCGTTATAGCAGCAAACTTAAAGATCCATTGCCAGCCAAGAAATTGACCAATGAGGCCCCCAGGTATCGGGGCGAAATGCGCACCGGTGGCTTTATTCTCAAGTCAGTAAGGGTAGAGGACTTGGCCTAGCCTGTACTTACTTGTCATGACAGTGTACAGCCCTAACGCCCGTCCACGTTCATGAAGGCAGAACAAATCGTTTACCTATCTCAACTCGTTAGGAAATATGTTTGAACGGGAGTGCAAAGACTACGTACCGTCCCCACTCCTAAAGCGATTCTGTATCGAGAACCGATAAGCACCGATCACTTTAGAGATGGCATGGGATGTACGTACGCCACGGGGAATATACCATTAAGTACGCGAAGCCCGACGAGTTGACCAAAGTTATGTGCATAGGCGCAACCCAAAGCGGAAAGAGCGCCAATCAAGGTTGTCACAAGGTAGACAGGTCTTCGACCATAGGCATTCGCAAACGGGATGAAAATGAACGGACAGATTCCATTCACCGCAATGACAACCGTTCTGCCAGAGTAATTTCAGAGATGATAGATTATAACGAGTTGTGATTCAGTGAAACTGACGTTTGATAAGAAGCGGTGATAGTTGATATACCAAAACGAGCCGAAAGTTCGCTATATGCTGGATTTATGATAGCCGTGTTATACGTTCCCAGAAAAGCCAGGAAGCTGACTTGGAACAGCAGGAATACCTAAGAATAACAGTTGAACAACAAATCGATATCTACAAATTATGAGCTATACTCGGTATAGACCAGACCAATTCACTGTTTGTTTGAACGATCATGTGGTTGTTGGATACTGAGGTTACAACAACTTACAAGGGTCCTCTGGATCATCTGTAGGCTGAGGAGTCAACGGAACCCCGTACTTGTCCAGTTTGAGTATTGGAGCTTTGACTGCAGTTCTAAAGTGAGTCGCAGCTCAAGCAAAGTAGCATTTAAACAAGCACTCGCCATTTTCAATGGACTCTGTCTTCTTTTCGTCTGCGGGGAACGGGTGCATGTGTTCGGTCGACATGATGCCTGCTCAAATTGAGAGGATGAAAAGAAAGAGCTGGACCTCGATCGTGCAGTCCGTTCCTTGCACTTATAAGTTATATATCTTCGGACACATGACGGCAAGATGGGAAATTAAAGCCTGAACTGGATGCTGCGACCTCCGCGAATAAATTCAGAGATATTGGAGATTTTCAGTAATATTATGGCGCATGATCGCATGGCCTTGTAACGGTGAAGCTTGAATGCTGACTGGAAGGAACAAAGAAGATCCAAGGGCGTCTATCATAGCACGCTATGATTAGCCTGTTCGGATCATCTACAGGTGACAGGGGTAAACAGGCAGTTACAGTAGTTCCTCGTCAAAAGTAAGTCGGATGTAGAACTGGACGGTGCTCTCCACCGGGCCACTTTCTCCGATCAGCCGAAGAAGAACACCTCTCGAGTTCCACTAATCATCCACCCGCATCTCGAGTTTGGGGGAAAATATGTTCTTTCACGCTAAAACGATTCTATTCCAACTTCTTGATTAATCTACGTTGTTACCAAGCTGATAGTGCAACTTGCGACTTGAGACACTTTACTGTCTTTCTTATAAGGCTAATTACAAACGAATGACTTCTAACGCGTACCACTAACATGTATCACTGTCCTCCGAGCCTTGTACGCAAACCCTGTTGACGAAAACGATATCCGCAGAAGATAGTATCTGGCAGCGGAGAAAGACTGGGGTAACCTCTCTGGGGAAGTGTGATAAATTTTCCCGGTTTACAACCTTTTACGACTCGGTTCCAGAAGACTCAGCACGGAACTGAGGAGCATGGAGCTCTATCCCCGGCCCGTACAGCTCGATCGGTATGGATCAACCACTTCCGGTTCTGGGTTCTATTTTTCATCCACAAATAAAAGATTTTTGCGGCAAAATTGACGCCGAACTGGCGGAGCTCATATCCACGCTCCCAGCCTTCAGTCGCCTCCTCTTACTGAGGCAGGTTTGAAGGTTTTGTGAAAGAGTTCCGAGGTAGTCTTCTTGAGCATGCGAGGGTGCTCTGTGGATATTTTCTCGTCAGTGTGAGGAAATTTGCATCCTAACTTATCGAAGAACGATATGAGAAGAGAGAGGAGAGGCAGTTGATTTCGGGTGTATTGGAATACTGGAATTCATACCCTTTGCAGTGGAAATTCATGAGTTTTGGATGAGTTTTGGATGAACACATGCAACTCTACAAAGTCTACCTCCAACCAGATATACTCTTCCCCCGTCCCTTTTCCGAGATTGAGATCGTCAACGAACGTCAGTCGGGGTGGTAATTCACAATGAGGTTTGTATTGAACAAAATAACCCATGTATACAGTATGTAGGAAAAGAGCGATAGCATGATAAGCTACAGAGGAAGGGTATACGAACGAAAGCATACGAACGAAATAGATACAATAAATAGTAAAATACAAAAGAATGACCACTGTCCATACCTCACATTTGTCACGTTCTGATGTCAAATCCACCCCGATTCCCGAACCACCGAAGTGTGAAGTCGAGAAAATGACCTCGGCCTATTTGCGTACGCATATTGCTCTCTGCTTCGCTGCTTTCCGTTAAACTCCACCACAGAGTTGATTTTCTGCCTTGGATAGTTGTAAGTCTGGGTGTCGACCTTCGTTTCCAAGCGGGATAGAAAAACCTTATCCTGAAGAGATAGCACTTTAGCTGAGAGATACACATTCCCGGAATCCAGACGAACCTTCTTCGTCTCAGAGTTGGCCCGGGAGCCTACAGTGGACCTTCGCGGTTGAGTGGAAACCTCTTGAGGCTTTAAGGTAGAGCTACTCGAGGTAGCGATGGTCGATCGCCTGAAGCTCAAGTTTCCATTGCTCCATGATCTTCGGGGAGACTATGTGATATCGTTGAGCGTTACAACACCGGTGAGGCAAGAGGAAAGGTATTACTTCGAAACTTGCGATGGTTGACGGCGATTCGGGACGACTGGGGAGCGAGCGGTGGAGCGTAGCGAACTTGCGCTAGGGCTAGGTTGGACTTGGACAATCCCAAGTCGTTTTCGGCGAGCGGGCCTCGCGTTCAATCTAAAGGGGTGACATCGCAATATGGTCATTCGAGAAGTAAGTGAACGAAGATTGGCCTACTCACGAGGCGAGAAGAGAATTGGAATACACTGTTGACAGTTGTGTGTTAGAGGAAGAGAAGAGAAAAATCATGAGTCGCCTCTTACATTTCGCCAAGGGAAGATACACAGCGAACCATACATCTAGAATAGGCATTTTGTCAATGCGCGTAACTTTGGACTTGGTTGGACGTCACCGTACAGTTGAATTCCATAGCGTGAAACTTCAGACAGAAAGTCAGATGCTTCGCCTTCATCAATGAGCTGTGCACATACACATATGAGAGCAACCACAGATGCGACGCTGAAGGACAGGTCAGATAAACCATGGATAGAGTGGTTGGTGTTTTACCTAGTTAGAAGACCAGTTTCTAGGACAAGACGTTTGTCAGACGAAGGTAGCACGACAATGCGACTTGAACGAGAAGAGCATACCTATTGTCCAGAGCAGTAATCGGTTCAGCAACTCAGCGGAGCTAGAGTAACAACGTCAGCACCCAAACTCGGTTTAGAGCCGTATTCGCGTACTTTTTCATGGGGTACGAAGGGCCAGAGTACGCTCGAATAGAAACTTGTTTCAGGAAATAGACCATCATGGCTGCGATGAATACATCAACCAATGAGCTCAAACCCAAGCTCGTCGTAATAAGCCAACCCCAATTGCGCTGGAGCTCAAAGTTGTCGGGCTCTAGCGGGACGTCGCGGAAGGCTTCGTAGCTAACCGCCAATGAGGATCCAAAGTCGATACCGGCGAAAAACCATCCTATGACGGCCAACCAAGTCTTGGAACTCAGTTGGCGAACGCGGTTAACATAGTAAACCTAGGGGTATGGACAACAAGGGTCGAATGCAACGATCTTTTCGAGATGAGAACACACGTACCTTAACGAGGAACGTGATAACCGCGGAATATAGCGTACATGCCGCAATAGCGTAAGAGTTGCCTGGTTTGATACTCAAGTTGGCGATTGTGATCGTAGCCCACCAAACTGAGTGAGCTGTGGCAAGTGCATGGCCTAGTTCGAGCAATCTGGACGAGTTGCATCGGTTCTAAGCTATACTGTACGTGAGTATGATGATTGAAACTGACATGATCAAAGTGATCTAGGCAACAGTCAAGATCTAGCTAGTCAAAGAAAACGTAGGTGGTACAAACTCACGAAATAAACTAAAAACCGTGAATCGTTGGCGCAGTTTTGGTAGTAGATATGAGCCTGCATTACTACAGTACCGAACATGAAAATGCTGATGAAAGCACCAATTTCTAGAGCACCCAATAACATCGGAGAGTCAAAATCGGGAAGAGGAGGCATCGTGAAGAACGTTGAAAGCGTAAGGTTTTTTTTTAAAGGCGAAAGAAGGGGAGACCAGCACAAAGGACTCAGGTGAGAGGTCCTGCCTTATAACTGTTAGGTGTGAACATATTCCGATGCAGGATTTAGGTCATAATATGATTTGATATCCATGATCTTCGAAAGATCATCGTGATGTAGATTATTTAACGCTGTTGAACCAATGAAGTCGCGAATGCAGTGGGGTAAACGACCCGAGCACTGGTGGACTTGCGCAGTAGCCCGAAACCAGCCTTGCGCATAGCGGATATCATTCGAATGCTCCATCGAGGCTGATCTACGGTGACATTTCAAAGATGCAGTGGTGACGATATGCGGTGGGTACGATGAACGTGACGGAAAAGGTAGTTTATATTGTTCAACATTGATACATTTGTATTAGACAGGGAAAACGGTAACAATTGTGAGGGAATACTACGAAAAGAAAAATAAGCATGAGAATTTATAAAAATGAAACGAGGCGGATATCAGAGAAGCCGTGATTTTCTTGCGCCTCCAGTAGGCACAGACCCCGGAATCGTCACATCTACACCAGAACGATATAGAGTGCACACCTCTTCGGAAAGAAGGATTCTCGAGGCCAGGCCACACCCAAGGACTCAACGAATGGATGAACTTGGTTTTCATCGCATGGACAACTACTAGTAAAGTTTTACTCACCTCAAGTCAATTCATTCATACCAACAACGCTGACAAAAACCTGTATAAGAAGGCGGTTAGTGACCGGTATGATGCAAACAGAAATTTTTAAAAAAGTCAGGAAGAGTTTTTGGTATACAGTTTTCCACAAGAGTTGTCTCGTTCGGAAGCAGAACTGATAATTGTCATCATAAATAAAATCAGAGCAACACTAACCATGTAAGTGGACAAGACAGTGGAAGGTGGAGAAGGAAGTGTTGAAAGAAGAAAAAAATCGTGGCTTATATAGACCGCCATGATCACGTGCGGCGGCATACTTGAATTGAATTTTTTTCGTTTGTTACTCTATTTTCTTTCTTCCTTCCTTCCGTCCATGTCGTTTGCTTTAACGAGGTGTGTTCACGTATCTCTACTCTATTATGATGATATTTCTCCATCTCGAGTTGGTGACGTTCATCGATGATCCACACTCGCAACATGCATCACCAACTGATTTTCTCTCTCTCTCTCTTACTGCTTGAATCTTTGTTCCTAACTATTTGCTTCATACAGGTTGGTATATTTTCGCACTGAAGGCTGGTAACGAAATTTTGTTGGCGGGCGGTATTGGGCCATATGCGGACACGCGCCAAATCTGCTGCTTGTCGAGGAAGGTGCTGAGGAGAAGATTCTGATTTTTGAATATCCTTTGGCCGTGAAATACACGTTTTTCCAGTAGCAAATGGTAAGTGGTATTCTGGTTGATTATCTTCATGATGTTATTTTATAATACAAGCATATGTCCGAATCTTCGTGACGGAAAAATATTCTGTCTGATTCTCTCTTTGGCTTCGTTTCTTGTTGCTTACGCTGACCTTTTTCTAACAGGTGCCAAGTACTTTACTAATATCCCGTCCATACTCTTGTTCGTGTATTATATATATAATACAAGTTTTTGTCAAGGATAGCATCGTTGTACGCGTTGATATTGTACCCGTTTCTCGAAACGAAACAGCCCAAGATGGCCAGCTCCGAAATATGGCGTAGAGAGATTCTTTCGGCAGGAAGCCTCGTTCCCATATTTACCGACCTGTCGTTGAGCTTTCGCATTCGAAACTTGTGCGTTGCTCTTGTCTAGTGAAGATTGGGTCTGAATTCAGGAGAGAAATTCCATGTCCGAAGCAATAATATAGATCCAAAACACAGAAAAACAAAGGGAAAAGCGAAAAAGACAGTCTTTTACAAAAGGCCTGCTCGGGTAAATCGGGCCTAGGTTCGAGTAGGCTTTGCACCATTGTTTACCGACGACCCAGCCAGCTGAGCCGCAAGTCCCTCCACTGTCTCATCCTTCTCTGGAATCGACGATTCTTTTCCATCCAACACACCCTGAATCAAACTCATCGTACTTTCCAAACTCCTCCTCCTAGTACTAGGGCTGGTCATGGTCGTACCGAGACTAGCTTGGCGACCATGGCCTCGCCTGAACGGCGCTCCACCACCAGAAATAGGCGACGTTGGAGTGACAGGTGAGCTGATTGACGGGCTGGAGGTCGGGGTAATAGAGGGAATGGATCCGCTGGATATGGCGGCTTCGAGGCTAGCGGCTACACCGTTACTGTTAACCGGGGTGGAAGGTTCCTGGCCTTCCGCTGGAGTAGATGGTATAGAACCAGATGCAATGATGGCTTTGCCTTCTTCGGATTCGGCATCGTAAAGGTCTGGAGGAAGCCGTTCGTTCTCGATATCGGATTTCCGGCTGTAAAAACGGAAATTAAAAAGGATTTGTTACGATAGAAAGGAGTACGTACGCGTCTTCGAAGCCCTTAATAGCGTTCTTGATGCCCTCGGAGCCAGATGCCAAGGTACCATATGGTAACTTGCTTGAGCCAGAAATACTCTTGAGTTCGGAGACCCTTTCTGCATCCTCTCTGTCAAGTAAATGAGTTGGTGATCAAACAGTTATCGTACAATGATAACGCACCGGAGCAACGCAAACACCCTCGCTACTCTACCAACCGCCATGATCTTGTTCTTGATCACTTTCCTGCGCAGTTCCGATTCTTCTGGTGTTGATGGTGTGGGTGATATTGGCGATGGCATAACTTCATCCTCTTCGTCGCTCTCTTCGAGCTCTTCTTTCGTAGTGGTGTTGAGAACCGCGACCAGCATGTCGGTGACTTAGCAATGCCGAACATGAGTCGAATATGTCAGAGATTGAAAGATTTACACACTCTTTTCTCCTACAAACGGCAAGCTCCAGGTGAATACGTCCATGAAGTTGGGAAGCCAGTATGGATGAGGAGTACAGTTGAACTGCCGGATGTTCATGACATTGCTTTCGTATTTGAGCACTGCAGCCTTGTTGTTGTACACGTCCAGATAATTGGGTGCGGAGAATATTGTCATGACAGAAGGGAATCCCGTTGACTTGGTCTTACGGTACATTCGGTATCCAGCATCTTGCGCCTCGTGCGCTCGGATAATGGAAAGCAGGTTATTCCTTTCTAGGAATTGACAAGCAGCTTGGTAACTAGAGAACTTGTCAATACGGAAATCAATACACGGTATCGGTGGCAACTTGCGTGAAAAAGTAGGAGCAACCACGAACGTGGTTGTGGATGAAACTATCGGTGATTTTCTCTGTTCCAAAGTCTTCGACCGGGTCAGCCCAAAGGATATCACACATTAATCCGTGTGTTGGTGGTTCCCGGAAACGATCCAAGGCACGAATATCATCGAGCGTATTGAGTTCGGGAGAAAGACCACCGTGTATACAGAGGAACTGTTTGTTCATGATAGCAGCAAGTGGAAGAGCACAAAATGATTCCATGCAAGCGTCATAGATACGTTCAGAGTACTTGTGCTTGCCTAGATATATTCAACACGATGTAAAGATGAGAAAAGCGATTATATGACTCACATTCGAGCTTGAAGGTAAAATAATCTGTCAAATGACGGCACTCGTGGTTTCCTCGAAGAAGGAAGAGAGTTTCCGGATACCAGATTTTGAGAGACCACAGATATAACACACACTAAACGCCGCATTCAGGGTCACGATGGGCGACGATTTGAGGAAAAGTACCTCGATACTGAAGTAGCCTCGATCTACATAGTCTCCCAGGAAAAGGTAACGCGTATCTGCAGGGCTTCCTCCGACTTCGAACAGCTTCATAAGATCAAACTAAAATACAGGTCAGCCTCCATACGATGTTGTTTTGAACAATCTTGTACACACATATTGACCATGAATATCGCCACAGACTAAGAAAACCGTAAATGATCATCGTTTAGTTACAAATGGAAGCAACGACGCACCGGTGATAGGCGCATCGACATTTAGCACGTTTGGCTCTCTTCTCAAGATTTCAGTGCCTTTTTCCAGAATCCAAAGAGCTTGTTCCTCGCTCAACCTTCCCTCTCGATAAAAATGATTCTTAAGGAAGCCAACGTCGGGTTTCGAACGGTCTTGACCATGATTTGCGAAAAATTGCTCGGGCGTTGGTATTTGCATCGCTGGAGCTTGCACCTTTGTAGAGACATTGTTAACAGCTGACGATTGTGAAAGAAACAAACGAGTTCACTAACATCTTTAATGACCCGCTCCTGAGTGCTGACTGTGGTACCATCGTCAAGAGTATGTTGAGTAAAATCTATGTCTGGCACGGGGGGTTTGACAGTGATTTGTTCTATGGCTCTGGCAAGATGCGTGCTCATCGTATAATGTCGTGTGCGTCGTCGTTGGAAGAGAAGAAAGAGTGAATCCGATCGCGCTTGTACAGTTATTTCCCAGGCTGTGCTTTGCCGTGGGCGGCCATTTTCTTGACTTTTCTTTCTATATTTCTTAGGATACAACAAGTCTACCAAGAGCAATAATCGCGTCTATCAGTCCTCGCAGGAAATTCACACAAGCAACTTGGCGGAACATAATACTACTAATAGATCGATGAAACATCAAGCTCGGGAACGAATTTTACTGAAGGTTATTCTCTGTATGTCTAACCGACTTGTCGTTTTTTCACAGAGCCGACCTAGACAGGATATACTGGTGTAAATGGTTTAAAGCGATACGGGAAACATCGGCGCCTCCGAAGGTTTTGGTTAAAACATTGGAGGTGTACATAGAGGTATCCTCGCGGTTCGGCTGATAGCCTTGTTATGGAGGAACTTTGACCTTTCAAATTACTAATGATATCTTTACGAGCCATAACACGAATCCTCAGTTGTATATCTTACAGTTAATAACAACCTTGAACCTCTATTTGAACTCACACAAGTCACCATCCGTCGCGACTCGCAAGGTATCGCAAGGTATGAGGGTTCTTTCCTTACATTGGGTGACGAGGAGTAGCTATCCATCGGTCTTATCCTCGGCCTGTGGCTCTCCCCCCGCTGGATGTGCCGTCATTCGCGGCGTTCTTTCACACATGAGGACCAGGATCGCTCATGTTGCGGTTCGCGCTACTTCCATTATTGGAACAGCTTACTATCTCAGTGGTCTGTTCGACCATCATCGAAGGCATGCTACACCCCATCTGACTTTACAAAATGGTTGTGAGCGATTGATGGAGTTTGGCGATAGTTATAACATGGATATAGAAACAAATTCACTGGTAAGATTGAATGTCTATTCCTGATAGATTTTTCGTTGACAATTTTTCCAATTTTGTATCAAAGGCAACATTGCTTTCACGAGTAAGTTTTCTTACATTGATGAATTGTGTTTTCCAACCTATCCCTATTCCAGCAGCTGACTATATTCTGTTATACTCTCTTCTTGTTGAGGCAATGTACTATATCCTAAGAGCGAAAAGCGAATTGGGTCTATCTTGTACAACACAGATAGCCTCTTCTCCGGGCTGTCTTGATATGCCAGTTTTTGCTGGCGCAAAGATCTGGTATGCTCTTTCTTGGACCAGTATCTAACAATGATCATGAGAATCACGCCAAAAAGCATCATGCTCCCTATAGCCGTCTGATTCAATGGTAATTTTGATACGACAGACACACTCGTTCATACCTGCATACACTCCCATGGCAATCGGTCCCCAACTCTTGTCAATAGCACCAGAGATAGGTGTCCCTAAGAGCATTGCGATACCAGCCACGGACAAGAGAACTCCAATTCTATTCCCGGTTTGGTCTTTCTCTCCGATGTCTAGAACGGGACTAGAGACTAAAGACGCAAAGGGCCCTATTGAGGTCCTGGCGTACATTACTATGGTTGTCAGTTGTCACAGTTAAGTAACAGTACTCACCCATACGCGATGGACAGGAAAACAAGGACTGCTTCTGAGCGAATAAAAGGCCAAGCGAAGTAAACAGCAGCCGATAAAGTAGTAATCGGAATCATCAAATTGATTGCTCCTGTGGAATTTTAGTTTGATTATTTAAAAGAATACTTAGAGCCAAAGCCTGATTACCTGTTTTATCTGCAATAAGACCTGATGCTATTCTGCTCAGCCCACTAGATGCGTTGCAGATGGAAAGCAAATAAAACGAAAAAGCCAATAGATAAGCCGATGGTAATCGAGGATGCTGCCACATAAGTTGTGACTTTCACGAAAAGTTGTGTGTACGTTAGAGGTAGTACTCGGACTATCTGGGTGACCTACATGTATAATATCCAAGATATATGGAAAAAACCGCACAGCAATAAACAACATAAATCTTTGACCACGAAATCGAGGATAAAATGGAACCGAGATTTGTTGACTAGCAAAGGCCTGCGCTGTTTCATTGTCTAGTGACGAGTTGATTGAACAATCTGGCAAGGCAAACACAGGACTATCATACCAAGTTGCCCAATGTGAGTCCGACCATGATAATCAATGCAACGGCTCTCACTGTCCATTGGAATCTATTCAGGTGTTCAGTATTCGAACATAATAAAATCAAAATCATCACAAACCCGATACGTGGGAGCAGCAGTTTGGCAGTGATGGGAGAACAGTCCCGCCTAAGGATGACTGGAGACCAGCATCGAAGTCAGACCTACGTGAGAGAGACCATCTTACTTACTCCAGCCGCATACATTCCTAGGGCGAGCCCTCTTCGTCGGCTGAACCACTGTGACAGGACGGCAGTCACAGGTCCAGAGAATGCACCTGCGGCTATCTATGTCGCAAGAGTCAACATTAATTATGCAGAAAAGAGCGCAAATGGTTTACCCCTGTGACGAGTCCCTGGCAAATGAGAAATTGCCAATAAACATGGCACTGGGCAACCAAAACAGTAGCGACAACGAACACCACGCTGGCAGTAGAAAGCGTTGTGCGGAAGTACCCCGCATCCAAAAGCCGAGTGAAAATTAACGTTGGAATATATAAAAATGATTGCTGGCAGGAACGATACTTATCAGGCAAGCATTGAATCATGAAAGTAAACTGGTACAAACTTGGATAGAGCCAATCCACGCACTAAGTGCCCGGCAACGTTTAGATAGAACATCGATCACAGATCTTGGGGGCTTACATAGTGGATCGTGAGGAGTCTTGTAATAAGCTTCCTTCATAGTAAGCCTGGAATACCTAGGGGAGAGTTTGGCACATTTTTCGAGCATCTGTTTTATAAAGAACGAACCCCCCATGTACTCATATATCCCGACCTGGGGGTCACAACATCAGTTATTACAGACTCATACCAAAGTCCTTAGATAGAGGCATACGTTGTAAAAGCAATGCATATTGCCTACCAGATTCATCAGCAAGGTACCACGATAAGGGACAAGAGCCAGATAATTACGCCGAATAAAACAGTCCAAGCTTGAATTCCCTCGTCCGGGATATCATCGATCGGACTCGGCAGACTTGATTTACTCCAGAGCGACGGCCGTTCTCCATCTTTGAAGTCATTGAAGATCACTCCCACCGGACGATTTTTCCATGCCGGGACTAATAGTAGAGGCGCAAGGACTCGGGAAAACTAAAGGCTCCAAAAGCCTCCTCCAAGGGATGATCTAGGATGCATATGGGTTCAAATGAAAGAATAAGCGGTAGAACTTGGAAAAATATGAAAGCTTTGGAAGAGCCATGCAGAATTTCAAAGCATATTGTCATCCGTCAACCCTCTTTATATAGTAGAGAGATATTAAATCCATGTCCGAAGGAGATACACAGCCAGAAATATGTAGTACTACTAGAATCCATCAAACTTTTTTGTCTTCATAATTAATTAGGTCTCATGCTCTCAGTGAAGTTCCCAGCATTGTCCCGAACAGAACCGAGGACACACTGTCCAAAAGATACATAGCCAACGACAACTCGCAATCGATTTTTCCGTCCCTTTCTTCCGAATTTCTATCTTAAGTCTGCATCGCTGCCTGTGACTCAACGTCAGAGGACCGCTCATGAAGGCAACTAGTCCCCAGCTTCCCTGTCTAATGAAAGTAGTTTTGCATTTGTGTCATTGTGTCCTCGATCTTTCGGCCAAAGAGGAGCTTAGAGTACTCGGCTCATGAGTCAGCTGTATGTAACGGCTGGGAACAAGACGAAGAGAAGGTCAAAGACGACATTACAAAACAAAACCACTGCTGTCAGGAACATAGGCTTGTTGGATAAAAGATCATGATTATGATGATCAGCAAAAAGATACCCGCAACGTAATACATGCGTTCAGCTCTTGTGCCATGTGTGATAACCTGTCATTGCAAGGTTTGCACTCGATAGCATCCGATTGCTCACTTTGAATTCATTTCCCCCTGCACTACCTCTCGTTTACCCCCCATTGTGTACTTCCTCCACCCCTAGCAGTATCTCACCCAACTTCCCTCTGTGAGTTGGATCTCAGATGGTCAATTCCACCTCACCATCTATCGAGACCATTCCCGTAAATGGCAGCACCAGGACTTGGACTCTTCAGCTACAGCAGGTAGCTCTGGTAGAGTACAATAAATTTGACTAAACGGAAAGCAGGTCTCGCCAACTCCCGTCTCGCTTGATGATGCACTTGCCACTTTCCTCAGGCTAGCTTATATGACTACCCTACTCTGGCACATGCTCAAATGCCATGTAATAACCTGCCATCGCATGGTTTACATCGATTGCTCTTCAGGTGCCATGGAACGACTTAGATAGGAAAGGGGCTTATTCATTAAGTTGGGATAAAATGATTACTGGTAGAAACGATACCCTGTCGGCCATTGTCCATAAGTACAGGTCGAACTCATATAGATAAACCCACGCACTGCCCACCACTACTTATGAACCCTGTTAAATATTGCATCGAAGCGAATCCTATTGTTTTCAGTTTGTACCAAGTAGCCTCTATGCTACTAGGATTACTTTATTTTTCTATTATAGATCGTCACTGTATTACGAGTAAGGAAGACTAGATTTGCAGAGACCTATGGTTGTAGTCTCCCCAGGTAGACTCGTTACACACTCACGATCCGTGTATGGACTATGGTTGGGCCATAAGGGCAGGCTGGTAAAGGAGGCAGTGGTGTTACAGTTATAGGTTGTTCTCGTTGAGACGGTGTGCTATATTCTAAAAGTGGGAACTGAATTGAATTCAGAGATTCCCTCTTCTCTGGGCTGTTTTGATGGAGTATTCCTTTGCGCAGCCAGTGTCTAACGATGACCATGAGGATTACACAAAAAGCATCATGCTCCCTATGACTGGACTTAATGGTTGTTTTGAAACAACAGAAAATATTTGTTCTGACCTGCATAGACTCCATGGAAATTGGTCCCTTGCTTCCTGTTGATAGCGCCAGAGACAGGGGTCCCTAAGAGCATTGCGATACCGGC
>JADNRY010000931.1:0-21372 GCA_015501585.1 Rhodocollybia butyracea | reverse complement strand
TGAATCGGAAAGGAATAGTGCTGTTTCACCTAATTAGCCACAAACGGTGAATTTCTGTACGATACGCAACATACTTGAATAGAGGTCCACTAACAAGCAAAGCGTCTTCAAGCTCAATGGCGCGTCCTGCAACAACGTGACCAAAGACTACATCAAGGGAACCTGTAAGTGCGGCCAACGTCTTGCCCCTGTGAGGCAAATTAATCTATGGAAAGAGCTGATCAAAGCAAAATCTTACCAAGCTAAGAGCATGATTGTTTGAACTGTAACTCCCATTTCCTTGATAATATCAAGAGCATTTTCCGGCAGTTCAACAGATTGGCGCGCAAGATTGACACTAGAGGACTCCTGGGGATGGAGCTTGGAAGAGGAGAAGGAACAAAGCCAGAAAGCCGATTACGCCAGAAATGGTTTACGTCTTTCGAACTGTGTAACACAAAAGGGACCGCATCCGCAAACTGAGGGCGCTTTGTAACCTCAAGACCAAGATAGATGGCGGCAACATCATCTAAGATGTATGGAAGAGAAAGGCCATCGTACAGACTGTTACAAAACAAAAATATTGATAGATGATAATCTCAACCAGGAGGACCACTTACCAATGATGCATAGTGACAACTAGAACACGCGCATCAGGAGCATTTATAAGGTGCAGTGATAGAGGGGTTTCTTGAATCCTTCTTCATCTGGAATAACCTCCAAGTTTTCAATCTGAATGGCCAGAAGACGAAGGATGAGGTAGCGTGTACTTCATGTTCTTGCCAGCGTAACGGGGCTTCGCTATGCACAGCAGCAAGCCACGGATAGTCACCGCTCGGGCAAATATGGAAAGAACAACGTAGGATGTCTGTTGATGCACAACAGTTTCCCATGCATAACGCAACCGTTCAGGCTCAACACCGGCATCAAGCTCAAACGAATGATGCACCATATAGAGGCGACCGCTGGAAGATATTGTTTGTGAAAGCATCCCGGTTTGAAGGGAGTGGCGGGGAAAATTGAAGTTATATGGTCTTCACCGGTAGCCGTGGTATCGAGTGCCATATCCTTTTGTAGCTCCTCCGAATCTCCTCAAACTCGCGTTGAGCTACAGCCGCAGTCGAACCGGACGGATTGTTTCTCAAGAACTCCGCTAGCTCTCCTACACACGGATGGCGCATGATCGCAAATGTGGGGACGGCGAGACCGGCTATTCTAAGCTTCTGAGCGAGCTGGATGCTGATGATGGAGTCAATACCCAGATAGAGGAAAGAGATATCTTTTGTGATCATTTCTTTCTCTACCTCGCAGGCTACGGCAACATTGTCACGGATTAGGAGCTCCTCGGGAGACCAAGTATTCATTTTATACTTCACGGTTTTCTGCTTCGGTTCCAGACGTTCGGGACTTGTTAGGACTTCTAGTGAAGCATTTAAATTTGTGAGGAGCTCCGCGACTCGAGCCATAATGCTTTTAACCGTAGCCACAGAGCCAAAGCTAGGAGTATGACCAGCGCGAAGATAACAGAATCTAAAGCTGGGTCTGCATCAATGGCGAATGCCACGGGATACTGTCGCAGTGTTAGTGTCTGCTCTGATCCGATAGAAGAAAACTTACATCTAACGCAGCCTTGCTCTCTACCATTGACCACAAGTCATTGGAGAAAGAATCTCCATTCGCTGTTCGATTGAAAGTAAACAAAGTGTCAAATAACGGCTCAGACGATCCAACCCAGCGCTGGATTAAGCGTAGCGGGATGTGCTGGTATTCCAATACAGACGTCATTTCGGCATGAATGCGACGCGCAACATCTGAAAAAAGCTGATATTCTCCCGTACGAACACGAATAGGTACTGTTGTAATACATGGAGCTAACGAGACAAATCAGAATAGACTGGACTAGACATAGAATGATTTACCTAGCAGCGTGTCGATGTCATCTACCAGTATTGAGCGTCCAGAAAAACAACTCCAATGACCTGGAGAAGGGGTTGATTTAGTAGTAGAAAATGAGAAGTGAATTCCTACATTATCAGTCTGCTTTCGATATTCACCCACAGCAACTCCAAAAGCAGCCAACGCCAGAGAATGGAAACTGATGTTGACAGAACGTGATATACGCTCCAAGTGAGACAGAGGAACATGCAAATTCATCGTTTGATGATAAGACTTCGGGTTGTCGTCCATTGATAAGAGAATGGGTTTTGAGATCCGATAAAGATAGTCTGTAAAGAACGCATGTGCAGCATCTCGGGATTGCCTGGCGATATAGTTCAGCAACCTGCTGATAGGGGCACGGCGAGCCCGGAAACTGCCCAGGTAACGCTCGCGAACTTCAGATAGTAACATGGACAAAGTTTCCCTGTTTATAGCAGTTAGCACAAGGTATATGCTATCCTCGGATACACGCACCATCGTAGATAGCATGATGCATAGTCAAACAAACAACATATGAAGAGTTTGAATTTGACGAATAGAGACCGATTCGGATGGGCGGCTTCCGATTGAGATGGCGTACCACGTCCCTTTCAACATCCGCCATGTCGCGACGGGCGGTGGAAAGAGGATCATCGAGAGAGGACAGGTGCCTCCAGATGTCAGGGGGCGTCTCGGATATAACAACCTGTACAATACTTCGCTCACCAGCGATGAAACAGGTTCGGAGGATGTCGTTCGCTTTGAGTGTATCATCGAACGCATGAGGAGAATCGAGTCACATCGGCTTCCTCCAATTGCAAGATGAAGTGATTGACATAGACGGGATCAGGGGAGTTGAATGTGTGCGCAACAAGACCTTCTTGCAGTGGCAAGCAAGGCAGAATGGCGGATATCTTGACCTTCATCTGTTCGTATACAACTTGGCGGAGGGAGTCATCTACTTCCCAAGACGAAGAAACTGTTTCAGAACCTTCAACGAGCGTTCTAGAAGCCTCGCTGAGCTTTGTCACCGAAGGACCTGATAGTATGACGTGGGGCGGGACAAAATACCCTGCCGCTTTGAACTGATAACTGAGAGAGATTGCATTCAGAGAGCAATCCCCAGTTCCAGAGTAGTGGTGTCCGCATCGATTGCCTCCAGTGGAACCCGGGTTGCTTTACTGAGAATGTTCCGGATTTCCGCACCTGCTGCGGTCAAAGCACACACATTCCGGCTTCTCCTGCCTTCTGGGTTGAATATCGCGAGAGCAGAACTGTGGAAAACCCGCTTCAATCGAGCTTCATGCTTAGTCCCGGAAAGAAGGTGTGAAAAGGGGAGGAAGTTGAGCGGTACGATGAAGTCGGGAAGGAGATGCACGGGTAGAGATCTCTTGCATCGATCAAGAAGGGCTCGAGTGAAGGCGAGGTCCGTAACGACCACAGTAGGTTCTGTTCCATTCAACGGATCTCCACTAGATGAACGAGAGACAAAGGAAACCGTGTAGGTTTGGATTCCTTCCGGGTGATCAAAAACGAAATTGGCGACATCGATAGAGTAAGGGGAGATCAATTGTATCGAGTGGGAAACTCTGTCAAATCGACATTTTGTCCAGTATCTTCCTGACAGACGTTGATGTGGCCAATGTACTCGACAGACTACCGAGTGGCTCAGTTAGTATAACAAGAAGCGAGATTGAGTAACACACATTGTCAGCCCTCATGCGGCCATAAATTCCCAATTTACATGAACGAAGTCCCAAAATATCGATAGCGTTACGCCTGCCCTTCAAATATCCAAATGGTAGTATATCTCCAGCCACGCAAAGTTTCCTGAAGTTTCCATTAGCTTGCTGCAACAGATGTGACAGAAGTGCGTACCCCAATCTCACCACGGAGCGCGGCAGTATGAGAGTCACCTCGTACAGCTAACGCGATGTACGAACCGAGTGGTTTGCCAATATTTAAAGGAGAATCATAATTATAGACTCCAAGCGTAAACAAGCCTGAAAGTTCTGTCGAGAAAGGTAAATCACGTGTGATACCAAAAAGGTGGAACCCAATCCAACCTGGAACCTCCGAATACCTAGTATAAGGTATAGTTTGTCAACGCATGGCGTAGGAGAGTATTCAGGGATGCTACCTACCCGCAAAACTGTCAAATCTTCTCCACTAGACCACTCCTTCAGTAATGCCGCACGCGAAGGAATCCCTAGATAGAAAGCAAATTAACGGAATTATTGAAGGAGGGATAATGCCATTATTGTTCATACCCGGGAAAATGACACACTTCATTGACGGGAGGTCAGATGGTCTCAAAACCTTGTTGCTCAAGCCAAGATGTCCTAATCCTGAAAACCATTTTCGTCAGCTAGATCGGAAGGCAGCGAAAAATCTGACTTGCAATGCATGCGTTGCTCCAGTCTTATGCAAGACCGCTGGCACATCATCATGTAAGGACTGGTGAGTGACATTCGCCACCTGGATTCCCAAACGCAGAGGTGCAAATAACTCCGCTAAATGCATATCGACCGCTGGAAGAGGCTTCAGCTAAAGTTTTTCAAAGGCGGAGACATCCAACTGACATAGAGGCATCCAGTTTAAAAATATGTCCTCCGCCCAGACTGAGCTGTTAGTGCAGATGCCAGCAAACAAAACTCTCTACCATTGAAGCAAGATTATCGGAGGATACCAACGAAGCGCGCGAGGTGCTCAGATGGCCATCAGCGAAATGAACTGGCCAATCTTATCAATAGATCATCCACAATTGCCCAAATGAAGAAAACGTACTACAGGCGATTTCTGGTATTGGCAAAGACATTTTGCTGACAGGACATTCCGAAATCTCACTCAAGTGTTGGATATCATCAACAGAAATCACGCTGGCAGTGCTGATACTGCTGAACTCAAGAGCCAAAGCCCTTGTCGTAAGTACCACAGAGGCTTGTCCTGTACGGAAAATAAGCCTCTTTCGGAAGGCTGGTATCTCATCTCCAAATGGGAAGATATGTCTGGATGCAAAGCTTGTTTAACAGTGGAGGTGAAGCGCGGAATTAACACTCACATTCCCCGACTTTGAAAATTACTGACATTATTTTCAACATTAGATGCACTTGATCCAATGAAAAAAAAAAAAAACATACCCTAGCTTGATACACGACAGAGGTATGCAACCGAGGCATGCAGAAAGCGACAGTGCTAGACTGGGGGCAATTATGATGGATCCAGTGGGCAACTTGATTTGAAGCCTCTTCAAGAGCACGTAGGTCCAGATTTCATCTGCCGCAGACTGATATGATGTCACCGCGACGGCGTCAGGTCTGGCCAGAGCAGACTTTTCAAGCCAGTGGAGAGGAATGTCTTGGACAGGACACTGGGACTTCCTTGACGATGGAAAGATAATGTTCATCGATGGATGAGACCAGCGATAGAAGCGGCTTATCCAAATTTCCAACCATAGCAATTAAAATGGCGTGGAACTGTGACGCTAGTAAAGCTACCTGTCTTGTAGACCTGTACCATAACTTCAGTAAACAGCCTTCTAGGTAGAAAAATATCAACTTACATCTTCTCGCCATTGCCCAATACATCAACGACTACTTTGATTCCAGAAATATGAACGTTTACCGCGACGGGATGTTCTACGCCAAGACGCGAAATATCGAGAGGGTTCAACCATAAACCCTCTGTACCCAATGAAGACGGGTTCTCCTCTTCAAAATAGACCACAAATATAGAAGGAACAAGGACTGACTGACGGGAGCCGCAAAACCCGACGGACGTGGTGGAAGCCAATGGAACGTGACTGGATGAGAGCTTCGTCAAGCGTGTAAGTTCTTCAATAATGATACGCGGGGTGATAGAATCGTTGATGTGTACAACCACAGGTTTGGTGGTAATGAGAGGAGCGATGGCATATTGGAGTGAATAATCATCTAATCGTAAAGAGAGTGTCTCTCCGAATATCACGCGGTCAGTCTTGAGATATGCTGCAGAGACTATGGACCAAGCTGCCTGCAAAATCTGACTAATGGACGTATTGGACTCCGTCGTGAGCTCCATCAACGAGGAAAAATCGATGTCGAATGTAGCCGAGAAGAATCGATCTGACTCTGCCCTATCGGATAGAGTGGGCCATCCTCGTGCATCGCGGTTCGCGAACGGAGTTAAAATATCTTCCCAAACTCGGAGTGAGTCTCTGGGTGTATCGGCGAAGAACACAGAGGATAAAGCAGATGATAGCTGGAGTCGGGGAAGCGGTGCTTTCCCGTAATACTGCCTCTGAACATCTTCGAGGAGATAGGACATCGTATGAGCATCATATAATGCATGGTGCATGCTTAACATCATCCAAGAACGACCTTCAGTAGACTCGAAGAAGATGAGCGACCATCGAGGCTGTTGAGATTTAGCATGGAGGCAGCAATGTTTTGTGCAAATTCCGCTGCCAAAGAATGGACATCAGTCTTGTCAATCAACTGACGAATAAAGGGTACTCGGTAGTTGGACAAAACGATTTGTAAGAAGATGCTAATCATGACAGATAAGCATTAAACCTCGTATCCAGCAATTGAAAACGCACGGATCCGAATCAAAATCGGTGGCATCTACGGTAGCATAAGCTCCTGCTGCAGTGAACACCACGCGTAAAATTTCATCGCGGTGCGAGACCTCATTCCAAGCAGCGTGCAGACGTTCCAAGTCGGTATCTTCATTCAGAGGGAAAAGCTGATGAGACCAATACGCTCCGGGGTTCTTCACAGACTCTCCCAACATTCCCTCTTGTACTGTGAAAAATTAGCACTTTGAGTCTTGATGTTGGAAGATTTTCAAAAAATAACGTACAAGGAGTACAAGGGAGAACTTGTTCAACCGTGTCCTCAAAATCATGCTGAATCACAGGAAACCAACGAGAGGAGAAATTTTGAAGCCACGGTGAGATAGTAGGCTGCAGGTCTGCGGTGAATTCATCGGATTTGCGAGCAAGTTGCTTGACTGTTAAATTTTGTAGGATGTCCTTCACGGATATGTTAATTTGGATAGCACGAAGACGCGATGCAAGTTGCAGAGCACGAATCTCATCCCCAAGTCAGCATTGAAAATTCAGTCACATGATCCATAGGCACTTACCGAGTCCACACCAAGCGCCGGCAAAGGCGTCAACTTCTTGATCCATTCTTTAGACGAGCCAGTGAGCTCAGATACGACATTCTGGATTTTAATCTCTGTTTCTGACCAGTTTCCTTCATCGTCTTCATCTCCGAGATGCTCAGACAAGCGCCTCTCCCAATCAATGATATCCAGATTGCAGTAGTATTCACCAAGGGCTTTCCGATCGACCTTGTTGGACGCTGTATGAGGCAACCGCTTAACCACGACGATGACACTTGAAATACGCATGGTTAACATCGGTAATTCAAAAACCTAAAACCAAGATTACTTCGGAAGCATGAAAACCGGCAGTAAAAGCTCGGCCTTTTTTTTGGCGGTGCAAACTGCATCAAGCGCTTCTGGACCAATACACACATTTTCTTCGCCAGATGCGTCGGGAACAGCTAAAAAAGTGCAAATAATCCTCTGAGGCCGACTGATGGTTTGTTTAGTAAACAATGAAGCTATGGCTTCGAAACTTACTCTGGCCGGGAAAGCTGCATAGTAGCCACGTCGTGAACAGCGGGATGACATGACTTGAAGGATGTACTAATCTCCGAGAGTTCAACCCGAATTCCTGCGAAATAATATGTCATTGAAGTCCTCATACAAGACGTTGCAACATTATACTTACCCCAAGTTTGACTAGGTCATCATTACGGCCCACAAACTCGCATGTACCGTCATGAAGGAACTATATATACACTTAGCAACCCAAGAAATCTCAATATCTGGTTTCCGACTCACTCGCACAATGTCACCAGTCATATACACAGCGCCTGCAACAGGATGCCAAATAAACTTTTTGGCTGTCATATCAGGCTGACGATGGTATCCACGGGCGTTCTGGTGGCCTCCCAACGCTGAAAGAACATTAGCCCAGGATTGTAGACAGCTCAGGAAATATATACCTAGCTCTCCAACTGCACCACGAGGCACAATTCGTCCACCTTTCATAGCAAAACAGCTAACAGTTTGGATAGGTAAACCAACATTTTGAGCTTTAGTCGCCTCATCGGGCTCAAATCGTCGGTCTATAGGCAATTATGAGTTTGATGCCTATCGTCCAGACAAGAACGTACAAGTAACGATGACAGTCGACTCGGCAGGACCTATAGACAAAGAATTATGGTAAAACATTTCCCCTTTTAAGATGTACAGGCTCACCATAGGTGTTCAACGAAACAGTCTCAGGCCGACACCATTTACCCGCCACAGTATCAGACAGCTTTTCACCAATACTGATCAAGCTCTCAAGCGTTTCGCACTCTCGGAGGGAAGACTGGGCCATGAAAGCAGGAGTCAACTATATAAGACGATGTGAGTGTTAGATTTTCCCTTCACCTTCGCAAGTGAAATTACATACAAACGCTTGGGTAGCCTTGAATACATTGACCGCTTCTGCGAACCTTGCCACAAGTATTTCTTTTCGAGATGAGCAAAGAGTACCACAGCTATTCCCCAGTGCGTAGAAAATGTCGAGGACAGATACGTCGAACCTGAAACATAATTTTTGAAAACCTCATGGCGAATAAGGCTAGTATACTTACGTATAGGCAGAAAAGTTCAAACATCTTACTTCCTTGCCATGAGGAATTTCACGCTGTAATACTTTCAAGCTTTGAACGGCAGCTTTATGTTCAATGGGTACGCCCTGCAACCATAATGAGCTTGTCGTTCCAGGTCGACCGCAAAGCAATGAGATGAATACTTACTTTGGGTGATCCAGTAGTACCACTGGTCCAAATAAGGTAAGCCAAGTGATCTGACGACGTTTGCATTACCGGAGCAGTGTTGTGCTGATCATCTAATCTAGGATCGTCAAGTGAAAGGACGTCGAGACTGTCAGGTAAAGCAATTCTGATTTTTGAGAGCTCTGAGCGATTACTGATCAGAACAACAGGTCCTCCCGCTCGAAAAAAACAAGTCGCGTTTTCGCAGTTCGGGAGCCTCATAGTCAACAGGGCACCAAGCGGCACCCGCCTTGGAGATACATTAGACCAAAGTCGAGGATAAATGTTGTCAACAACTTACCTTGAGCACACCGAGGATGGCGACATAGAGCTCGGGGCATTTCTCCATACACAACGGGATAGCCTGGTCAGCCAGATTCCCATACGATGATACCAAGAACTGCGCCAAACGATTGGCCCTCTGGTCAAGATCACTATACGTATATGTAACATCCTTCTCAGGATTGTTCAAGTCTTCTTTAAACCACAAGGCCAACGCGTTCGGATGCAGCCTCGCATTTTCCTCGAACTCATGATGAATAAGTGTATTTGGAGGAACACGGAAAATCTGAGGGTGGGGATTGAGAGACGATTGAAGTTCATGTCGAATACCATCTATCACGTTCATGAATGGTGTATCACCAGGAGTAGATAAAATAGTCTGGATAATATCGTCAAATTGTCGAAGCATTGCTTCACTAGCCGAAGGAATGAGAACCCTATTGGAACATGTAGCTCGAAGACGAAGCGAGTCATCGTCCTCAGGCCAAATTTCTAAAACAACAGAAAACTATGCATCCTATAAGTTTTGGAGTGAGTCCTTCAGATCAACACGTACCTCTGTCTCCATAGCAGGATAATCGGATTGTATCCAAAGTTCCGTCTGTGAAGTACCTTGACCGAAAAGTTGAAGAGCTACAGTGGTATCGTATATGATACCTCTGGAACCACTGAGGACACTGACGGGTGGGTAACGGTGCACCAATCCTTGAACATTGTTGGAAGCTAAGGCTGACAAAATGTTGGCTATGCTTAGCCCAGTCGCTCCCTTAACTCGGATGGGAACCGCTGTGAAGACCGGCCCTACCGTGTACTCGAGCGCTTCGAAGGAACGTCCTCCCACGATACTTCCGAACACAATGTCTGGCGATTCGGATTCCGAATAGGAAAGCTAAGATTAAGATTATATCAGTACCTTCCCCACCATCCGAGCACTGAGTCATACCAAGATACTAGCCCATGCTGCCTGGATTATTGCTAGAGGAGTCGACTTGAGGGTTCGGGATATCGTGAGCAATTGAGAGAATGTCGTGGATGAAGTGATCGAAGAAACATGGTGACCTGTGTGTTTCGCTGAGGGTCGCAGACCAGTCAGGTCAGGGAAAGCATCTGGAGTAAAATCTAAGAACGCTAGTAGCATTAGACTGTACTTTAGATAAAATTGGGTGGAAATGAAGTGACCTTTGAGCTGATTTTGCCAGTAAGAAGTACTGGCTTCCACGTCGGTCGTGAAAGCATCCTTTACAGAGTGCTCAAACCCCTCTCGACGTAGTTTTGCTTCAGTTCCGTTATAACGCACTAACAATTCTTCAAGCATCAGCGCAAGAGAAGCACCGTCTGTACAATGTCAATAAATATTCCTTCCCCTAAAGAGTTATCTCACCGAAAATGGAGTGGTGAAGAGACAGGACAAATCGTACATCTAAACCTTCTTTATCCTTTAACAACGCGAAAGCTTTCAGGTTCTTAAGTGAAAAGTGTGACGGAATGTCCTCCAGATAAGCTTGAACAAGGTCTTCAAGACTATCGTCTCTCATCTCCGTCCATGACACCGAAAGATCATCTGTCGTGACCAATGCGAAAGGACTGATAGCACTATTATCTACCAGAACAAAACGCGAACGGAGAATAGGGTTATGCCGTACAATCGATGTCCAACTGTCCTTAAAGCGTTCGAGGTCAATACCCGGCGCAAGTTTATAAACAGAGTGGTTGATATAGCCTTTTGAGCCTTTACCTCCACGTAGGTAGAGAGCCAGGACACCGGCTTGCATAGGAGTAGCAGGCAATATAAGCGGAAGGGGGTCACCGTGTGAAAGACCCAGCTCCCGAGTAACACTAGATGCAGATTCCGAAGCAAACTGACGAAGCGTGTCGACATACATTGAGGATTCGAGCTCGGTTTGCCCTCGGCGACTAGAGAAGACGTTTGCTAGGGAGATAGGGGTAGTGCTTTGCAACTATGAAGGAGGTTAGCAATGCGAAAAAAAGCTTATGCAAAGGACTTACGATATCTACGATAGAAAGTCCTTGGACGTGAGCCTTCCTGGCAAGAGATAGCAAACGCACTCCATGAAGTGAGTCTATACCGAGATCGATCAGATTAGACGTGGGAGTGACCGCTTCTTCCTCAACATTCAAAGTCTGTGCGATGAGTTTCGAAAGCATCGAAAGCATTTCCTCATCTACCACTTCTTGAGTTGGAGTATCAATGGGTGATACATCTGTATCCTGAGCAAGGCGTCCCGCGATAAGTAAGTCGATAGCTCGACGATCAACCTTCCCAGTGACAGACCGAGGTACGATGGCCCCAAGGAAATACCGCGATGGACGCATATGCTGGGGCAGCCTAGCCTCAACGACGCTACGGACTTTTGGTATAAGATTGGCGATGTCAGGGGTAAGAAACGCGAACAACTGCGGGGCCCCGCCATCTGGACGTTTGTGTACGACTGCATGAGCAGATTGCACATCAAAAACGGAAGCCATAACAGTGTCTATTTCTCCCAGTTCAACACGCCTTCCAGAGAGTTTGACCTGGCCAAAACCAATCCGCCCAAGGTATTCAACGCAGGACCATTCATTAGATTCGTCCAATGCGAGCCTTGCTTTGTCACCAGTACGATAAACCCGGCCGATACCATCGACGTGTACGAATGCACTGGCTGTCTGTTCGGGCATATTCAAATAGCTGAGGAAGAGGTTGTCAGAGAAACGTTCGGATTCATTAGAAACCTTACCCTATTGCAAGCTGAGGACCTGCCAAACCCAACTCGCCAGAGAATCCCTGAGGAACAATATGTGGCTCGGTAGGATGTAGAATGACCATAGTCGCGCTGGGAATAGGTGCGCCCAGGCGAACACCCGATTCATGTCGTGGATGAATACGCAAAGTTGTATTGATTGCAGCTTCCGTGGGTCCCTAAGTCGATCATTTTAGCTTATAAATGAGGGGAAATTGAAGTGGATACAGACATATGCATTGCATAAAATGTAACCTTCATCTGGACGACTGAAAGATTCAATCACTCTGTCAGACAGCCTTTCTCCCATAGTCCACAACTCGAACTTGACACCACGCTCCAAGAAACTCTTTGAGCTCGTGCTGCCGAGTTTTTCCGGGCACAGCATGGCAGCAAAACTGGGAGTAGCCATCATATGAGTACAGTCCAATTCGCACAGGACTGACTCTGGGTCAGTGAGGAGTCGTGATCTATTGGCTGCACATATTGTCGTTCCGGAGGAGAAATTCATGAACGTTTCCATCAGAGACTATGCAAAAATGTAGCTAAGAACATTATATATTGGTGAAAGGACGTCGACGTACCGGATCGAACGTAGGCGCAGCAAACTGGAACCAGCGCGTGTAAGAAGGTAAGGCGCGTACGGCCAGATGTCCGGAGATGGACGAAGCAGCAGCTCGGTGGGATATCTGGACACCTTTAGGCTTACCAGTCGATCCGGAGGTGAAGAGCACTGAAATTTCCTTGTTATTATCGGGGCTCCATTGAAAGAGAGAAAATGCACCATAAGCAAGGTCATCCACATCGGGTTCTTCCCAGTCTTGTCTCCCAACGAAAGAAGCAGTTTTGATATCAGAGCTATCGGCTTCCAGGCTAATATCGATCCAACGGACCTGTTCCAGATCAGCGAACCACGACGGCCGAGGACCCATGCCGAGTACAACAGAAGCCCCGACGTCAATAACCAGCTCGCGAATGCGTTCTGCGGGAGTAGTATCGCATTCAGGAAGTGGGCAAAATGCATATCCAGCGCGTAATGTTGCGAGATAGCCTATGTACAGTTCCGGAGACGGAGATAAAGCTAACGGAATGATCGTCTTTTGGGTAGGAGGTAATAATCCCCGCAACATTTTGGCGACAATGAGAGAGTAAGTGTCCAGCCGGCCATAGGTCAATGTTCTGCGTTGGGGATGTTTGTCCGCTGCGGAGAGATAGTCGATCGCGACATGTTCCGGCTCATCCGAAGCTCTCTCAACGAAAGCTGCATGTAGGAGGAGGTGTTTGTCTGAAGGTACTGATTGCACTGGGTGATTGACGATGGAGGGTGCATCAGATATGAAGTTGGCACTTGTGTCGTTACACTTTGAAAGATAAAGCTCTAGAATCGATTTCGCCAAAGAAGCTGGAAGGTGTGTAGAAGAATATACCAGAGATATCAAGGTGGCCTGGACATTAAGTCGAAGAAGAGCTGGTCCTCGAAGATGGGGGTTCGACTGAATAAACCACACGTCAGGAGATATAGTTGTTTTCAGGTGATTAGGATCAACCTTCAGATCCAGAGCCTGAGAATCAATCCATACTTGTACCCCCTGAAATCCTGTAACTTGCGCTGCATCGCAGATAGATACCTTCTCCTCCAGATCCTTCTCAGTATTATCGATACCTTCTACCAAGACGTATTGATTTTCACCAAACCTAAATGAGAATTCGCCACTTGTGCCGAGTAGAGGACGCAACACTGCAGCAAACGCGAGTGGATCCAATGTTGCTGTCGAAGTTTTGATAGACACGATGTCGAGACATGCATCTGTACTGGTTGTAACCGGAATGCTCGGAAACAAACACGGGATGTAAGTGGTGGGTAGAATACGACGATCTTCCGAGGAGTTCATCGCCTCTGTTTAACGGGAATTAAAGATGTTATCACTTATCGTACATTCGTGTTATCTGATAAATATCGGAACGAGCAACCGAGACGGTACTTACAGCTTTGACGCCGATTATCGGTGACACCACCACAGTCTTTTTTTTGTTCAATGTAATTTGCAAACATCCAACCCTACAGGTCAACCCTGGTCAGTCTCGCCTCCCAGGCTCTCCCGAGTCCCAGGGCCCTGTTTGTATTCACGCAAAAGGAGCAGTCACCAGCAGTCACCAGGGCACCAGAGCAAGGCACTCTATAAAATGACACACAATATACAACAAATATACGAAGCATAAGACTACAATTTGAATATGGTAAACCAAAGCAGATGCGATATGGATAGCAGTGTGAATAAGTGCAATTACAACAACCAATGGAGAAAGATAAACAACGCAAATTAAGTCTTCGCAACGGCTGCCTCTGCAGCCTCCATCCCGGCATTCGCAGGACTAATGCTCATTGCATTGAAGGACGCGCCCAAACCCTGGGCGTCGTTTTGTTGGCTTGTCATGGACATGGAAATAGGTATACCAAAATCGCTCGAAGGGTGGGCAGTCTGTTCCTCGCCATCAGAATCCGAATCTGAATCCGAAGCATCCTCGTCGTCTGATTCTTCGTCAATGGCGACGGAAGTCCATTCGCGATAGACCTTCTGGATATACGCACCGGACTTCGGCAGCTTGTACGGGTCGAAAGGGAAGAAGGTATTGAGTTCGGAAGTGAGATTAGTGCCTTGGGTGAGCGCGGAGAGGCTGATCTGGTGACTGAGGCCATCGTTGGAAGACGAGACCTCAGAGCGCCGGTTGGATTCCAGGATGGTGTAGCAGTAGATGAAGTCAGTTGCATGTGCTACGCGGGCAAACTGACTCGCAACATTGGGCGAGCAGACCTACAAACGTGCGTCAGCCAAGGAAAACGTAGATTCCAATGTTCAATGACCTTTAACGGATTTAGTACGCAGTTAACGACTCTTTGCACTATGTCCAGTTCCTTCATCCATTTTTTCCCTGCTGCTCCGTTTTTGGAGTCCCGGAAACGAACAGCTGTTATGTCTCCATCCTCTTCGTCATCCTCCAACAAATCCTCCACCGGAAGCAAAATATTAAAAACAACGCTTGCGTTACTGCGTAGAATACCGTATTCTGATCTCCGATTACATTCAGTGCTTCAGTGGCAGCCCGACTGTTATTAGATGTCAAAGTGGCACTTTTCAAAATACTTTCAACGCCGTCCAAGTGGACCTTTAAAAACTGGCACAGTACTCCAACGACGCGCCGTGTACCTTCCCTGTCAACGAATCGAGCTCGACTAACAAAACTACCAATATAAGAGGCCGCGGCAGCACGGGTGACTATTGGCGTCGGAGAAGAGTTGGCGTGACCATTAGAAGGCTGAAATAGCGCACGGTCCACGAGCATGCCCTGGAATATATCCGAGAACTCGGGATCAAGAGACGTATACCAGAAGAGGAGAAACTGTGTGTATCGGGATTTAAACGTACGCAGAATGGTACGGTCGAATATAGAGAGAAGCGACTGGAACTGATGACGGAGCGTTTTCTTGGTCGGCAGGCGCATAGGTGGTTGATTTGATGAAAGCCAGGACGGAGAGGCGGACGCCGACTGGGTGGGTATAACGGACTAGAGAAGGCGAGCTGATTTAATTGTGCCAATTGCGCTTGATTAGAGGGAGGACTATCGACAATGGGGGATAGGTCAAAGAATGGATTAATGGCTGTCGATATAGGTGGTAGTGGAGGTAGTTCAGGTAAGGGCGATGGTGTCGCTGCGTCACTGTCACCGGAGTTTTGAACGACGGCTGCATGAGTAGCCCGAAAATGTTCAAACACCAACGCCAAGATAGCATCGAGTTTCTTGACCATTTCTCGGAGGTGCTCATAATTGACGGGTAGATCGTCAATCTTCCCAGCTAGTCCACCATCGTCATCCATATCACCTCCTTCCGATGAGATGTCACTGAACGTCTCGAATTCGTCGTCTGAAGACTCCGTGTCAGAGTCATCTTCATCCCCTTCCTGACCGACAACAACATCAAAAGGATCGATCTCGAAAACGTCTTCTTGCTCTTGCACAGCTCCTGCCTCCTCGATATCATCGATTTCTATTTGAATCTCGACCTGTAGATACAGTTATTAAGATATGAAAGATAAATTTCAAGACGTACATCTATTTGGATAGCCCTATCTACAATGACACCGAGGATTTGATCTGCCAGTTCCGGGCAATATTCTGAAATGCGTAGGATGTTGCGTATATAGGTTGTCTGAGCGGTCTGATTTTGCCGCTTATGGGGAAGTTTCGTGATACTAAAGGCATCAGCGTCGAGGGAAGAGTTGGGATAAGTGATAGCAAATGCCGAAGGAGGTAGTGTAGCCTGTCGTAGACCAATCTACGAGTTAGAGGACTTGACGACGTTTCAACCGGAGATGCTGATAAAGCTTGAAAGCTAGCCTCTGTGAAATCAAATCAAAACCGAGATTCGATTGGAGCCAAATGCACGCACGATATGTAAATCCTAAGGACAACTTTCCCAAAACAAGTGAGAGATATTCCGGTCTAGCTGAAAGTAACATTCCGATGAAGACTGTGTACGATCGAACAGTAGCGTTGTCCATAGTAAGCCAGGGTAAGTTTATGATGGCTTCCACTAGAGATGAATGTGTACGCTCTAATCGAGAGACGACATGAGATAATGCCAGGATCCACAAACGCAGCTGTGCGGGTTGCGGAAAAGGCAACTCAGTTGGTGAACGTTTCGGATTAAACTGGCTAACGAGCTCTTCGAAAGATTCATTCTTTCCCTAGAAGCTGGATTAGGAACCGAAAGTAGCCGACGGGTCCTTGTACTCACATTAGCTTTTTCTTGTAGCGCATTGTTCACAAATGCAAGGTACATATCCTTGCGCGTTTTTTTCGTCCTGCTTGACTCGTGAGTTCGTAACAAAAGGTCTAATCGGAGTGCTGTCGCGGCTACCAGTCCCCTTTTTGTCCTGTTGTTTCGCAGATGAAAATCCATCGAGATTAGTCTTGATGGACTCCATGAAGCGCGGTTTCTGCGAGAGAGATTGTGGGCCAGCTCTTGGATTACGTTTGTCAAAATGCGAGAAGCGAGAATGAGGGTCCATTGGAAGCGAATATCCACATGTACAGGCTTGCAAGTTTTCGAGGTTGAGCTGAAATTTTTTCTTGTATGTCTAAACCACGTGCTGATGGTTAGCTGACTCACGGTCTCCTTTAGACGATCACCTCGAACTTGGCCTAAACTTTCTCGACCCTCTGCCCTGTCCCTCGTTCTCTGTCTTCCTCCACTATGTCGACGTCAACCTTTTCTGCTTCTCATAGGCTTTATGTCAAGTCTCTTTACAGACGAATGCTCACCGACAGCCTCAACTGGACTATTCATCGAGATCTCTGGCGTAGGCGCGCTCTGGTGATAAGGGCAGAGTTCGAGAAAAATCGGTGAGTTTTTTTTCCCTCCTATAATTTATACCTGAGATTCTTACTGGAGGAATATCTAGCAATGTCCATGACCCGCGTCAACTGGCCGCAATCTTTGACAAGGCTGAAGCCGAGTTGGCCCGCAATCAACATCCTGATCCTGTTATCTGTAAGCACTATTATTCGCATAGCTCTTCCTATACCCATCTCATCGGTCTGCCTCGTAGCGCCTCTATTCCCTGGTGGTACCAAGTGGTATGTTAACTATCAGTACCGTTTCCGTGGGATACTAATCATCTGCTCCAACATCCAGGAGAGAAATGTTCCTGTACGTCTGACTATTCCCATTTTGCGCCTAGTGAATGACAATTCATCTTCGTAGCCTCCAATGGGTCCTCTGTACGATCACCTGGCCGCAGACGCAGCAGCCCATTAAGACGACTTTTCCTTCAGTAGGCAGTTGTTCATCAACGAGAGGGTGGCTGCTGTTGTAGATGCTACAAGCCTTAACGTTCTTCTGCAGAACCTAGCTCCGTAAATCATGCGCATTCGCTCATCACTATGTCTACTTTCTTGGATGTAGATCGTGTATGTACTTGCTTATAGGCTTTTGCGGCAATAAAATAGACTGACGAAACAAATTCGTCATTATTTTCGTTCGTGAACTGTTTGCTGAAGGCCATCTTGAAGCATGTGGAGCAATACAATGTGCATACCTTCGTGCTCATCGACATCTTCCCACCATGGATCCTGCTACTTTACGGCAATCGTTTACTCTCGTCCTCTACAGCTTGTAGTTGTGGTTCTTCAATCTACCGCTGTAGAACATGGTGTATGCATCATGACCAATTGGGCCACCAAGTTTAAGTTTTTGCGATCTAGCGGGATTGATCATCGAATTCCCACATTTCATCCAAATTTTACAACTTCTCGACGTACCTTTTCGGCCCTCTCACGCCGCTGAGCATTCAATACGATCTATGCGAAGGGGTTGGCTTCTATTCGACTGCGATTGCACGACTATCACACGCGATACTTTGAAGTTCACCTCCACCAATCGTAATTAACAGCCGATGTAAAATGCAAGTGTATTTTCCTAAAGCATGTTAAGGGTAACGCAGTCGGGTTCCGCTCTCGCCGAATGTCATGATCAATGTTAGTATCGTCCGTGTCATGGTTCATGAGTTGAATCTACATGCACCGGAGGAAGTGTTGAACCGGGTTTACAAGTCCAAGTCTTAATTATCCATGAAGATTTAGGGGCCATGGAGCTGTGGGCGCGGCATAAGTATACATGAACCTATATAACAAGACTTTACCCCTGAACTGTATTTTCATCCAAGTCGGAAAGTTCAGAGGAACACGGGGCCTTGTCACCGTGACGGGGCTCCTAACGGATGACAAGTTTTTTCAACCACGCAAAGAAGCAGCAGCTGAGTGTTGTCACGCTCAACTGCGCCCTTGTTTCTGACCTGGCACCGTCAGTCCGACCCCTCGTTCTACAGCCAGTGACCTCTACAGCTACTAAGTTATATTGAATCTTTAAAACGTTCGCTCTTCGGTGCATGTATCAGGCGGCAGGCCCCTTGCCTTACTCAGCCTTTTGCTGTCGTGAAGCTAAGGTAACTCTAATGAACCGTTTTGAAAGGTTCGTGGTAATCTCGTAATCATTTCGCATCCGACGTGCGATATCTGGTACGCACACGCCACAATACATAGATTTTACCGTAGTAGATAACTGCGAATCGAGGAACCTCTTGAAAACCCGTCTACATATGAACTATGGGCATGAACTTGAACAGCACTTCATCGGAGCTGTTGTCCACATTACAGCAGTTTATCTTCAACCCTTTCTAAGATCGCATAACCGGTGTATACTTAATAGCTTCATGGACTTTGGAAAGGTTGCTTCATCGCACCACACTACAAAATGTCTTCCGATAGTGATATAAACCATCTCTCTTGGTAAGTTGGTTGAAGTCGATTTCGAACATTACTAACAGCAAGTCTCAACAGGCTTTGGGACGGCCATTATCAGCTATCACCCTCCTCCGATTGTACGGAGGAAGTTGATGGTGGTGGTCTTTGTCAAATATGACTACAGTCTTCAGTTCTCAAATGATCAGTGTCCTCCAATCCAATGGAACTCTCCTGTTACCAGCGATGCTCCTGTGGCATCATATATGACTTAGCGTATCAACAACCTAGCTTGGTCATGAAACTCCTGCATTTCAATCTTCGTCTTGGGGTTCAGTGTCACGAAGCAATTCCCGCGGCTTGAAATCCATACGACGAGATATCCTCACGACTCTTCTATGCCCCCTTGAGCGCATGCACGGAATTTACATACACTTCTCCGGAATATTCACCGGACAACCAATGTTTCAATTCCCCCAAAAGCTCGACAAGATCGATTGCAATTATTTCATTAACGGGCCTCCCAGGCCTTAATGATATAGGCCCTGGCAACGATGATGGTCGTCAATTGTTGGCTTACCCAGGGATCCATCAAGCTACGGAGCAGTCGAGTCCTAGCGGCCTTTACACCATCTCCCCCGAAATACTCCAGCCCAAAGCCGAAGCGGACCTACAGCAATCCCACTACTGTGATGAATCTAGTAGTGAGTATGCGCTCATGGACCACAAAATGCCCAAAAGGCTCGGGTAGCTTCGCCTAGAGTTCTAGCTGCTAGTCGAAAGCGCCGCAGGCCAAGTAAAGGAGCAAAATCAGAATCAGTTTGTCATTTATGCCTTGCTACATTCACCGCGCGCCATAATCTTACCAGTGAGTATGTTACTACAGAGTCTATAAGTGGCTCACTGTTATGTTTAAGATCATCTCAATTCGCATTACGGACGTAAACCGCATCTTTGCATCTGCGGTGCTACATTCGGTACTGGCCACGTCTCTTAAGAGACATCAAAAGACTTGTTCGATACTAACCAAAAGTCCATATGATCATCTCCAATGACGCGTTATACTACGAACTAGAGTCTATATTCCAACTCGTCCATTTTTAACCTCACCCAAACAGTGTACTAGTTATCATAGATATTAATTGCATCCCGTCGGAACATCAGATACTCAAGAAATTCGCTTGGTCCCCTCCCATTTGGACATTGAGAGTGACTGTATGGAACAGCCCCATCTGCTAAAGTCCTCGCACCAAGACTTTATTTCGTTTAACTTTAAGACTTCAGTTCGCACTATTTTATCAAATTATGACTTAACTAAGCCTGACTCGAATTTTCCTCGTACCTAGAGGGAGGACCTTAACCTGTTTTGTACTGTTCAGAAAGTAGGAGTTACAACACCTCTTCAGCTCGGATGGTAATTCTTCCCCACTTAGGAATAATCCCCATTCTCATTCTGACGATGTGTGGCATAGCATGGGCGGTGGTCGGAATACCGAAATCATTACTCTGGAATATATAGTAGCCTCCCGCGTCGCAGCGGCGTTGGCACAATGATAGTATAGTATGTAGGAACATTCACTCCATAATAATAGCTTTCATAACCCCGACTTGAATTCATGTATACAGTCTTAAGTTTATTGACTTGCGAAATATAATGCGCCTGACTCGAATCGCGGATGCTATTGATGCCAAATTAATCCGTTCATATCTTTTGAGGGACGATTGAATTTGAGGATAAGGTGTAAAGTACTCAAGTAGTTGAGTATAAGCTGTCGGTATTAGCGGATCCATATGCATCAATATCGATGAAGATCCTTCATCGCTTTTGAACGTAGGTTGAATTTGGACTCCGCGACCTTCAAGAAAATCAGGAACTTCCGCAGATGCGATCCAAGGTTGTTTAGCAGTTCAACAGCCGCGTAAGTCAACGGCTGCGGGGATCTTGTGGAATAGACATGTTCGGTTTTAATGGTTTCGAAAGGACACACATGAAGTAATCGTTCCAAACATATAGCCTACCCCGGAGATTCGAAACCGGAAACTTGCTTTTTATCCCAATATCGAAGTAAGGTAGTTAATTCTATAAATGCTTGGCCTAGAACCCTCCGGGAAAACGGTAGTCTTGCACTCCTTCCAAACCAAGTTCGGTTCTCATCAGATAGGAAACTCTCCGTCGGACGGTCATTTCCCTTTTCGTAACAGAACGCGGCTCGATCCGGATCCTTTCAAATATCTCAGTGGCAAATACCCTTCTGTTCTCTCACTTCCCATTA
>JADNRY010000930.1:0-21382 GCA_015501585.1 Rhodocollybia butyracea | reverse complement strand
GCGCCGACTGCTCCAGTTCAAGACTGTAGCGCTAACGTGGGTAACTAAGCTTAGACAACTCTTAGAACTAAGTCGAGAGAAGCCTAGTTGGGGTGTACGAGTGTACGAGGGAACCAGGTGTGTATGTCCAAATCAATTAACCAAAACCAAAACCAATACAACGAAACTAAGATTCTCCTAGGCAAACTCTGGCTCTAGCTAGAATAGTAATCTCGAGGTTTGTCAACAACCCTAGGCAAACTCTGGCACTAGCTGCTGTGACGCCGTAAAGTCCTCGACCAAACTCTGGGCCAAGCTACGATATTGTGAGTGAACTTAATCACTAGGAACTCGTACCACAATCTTAGTGGCTCGTCTAACTTCGTGAAGAAGTCAACTAAGGAACCCTCACTCTGGAGCCGAATAATCCCTTACTAGAAGCCGTCCCCTCTAAGGAAGCAACTAGATTTGAGTTGATCTGGAGTTCGAGAGAACTCTACACACTTAAATTCGATCAAGATATAAATGGGCTTTGCGAAGCGCGTGAAGTTTATTACTTTCTTAAGATAACCAAGTCAGGAGGCGTCACGCTACTGATCCCGTGGGGACGTTCTACGGAGCACTGGTCTTAGCAGTCAAGTCGAGGGCAAGAAACTTGTCTTATTGAATAAATATATCTGGCTTATATACTGAGTAGAGAGAGTTTAATACGAAAAATAGATGAAACAGATACGGAGAGAGACGGAAAGAGAGTGGAACAGAGGAATCTGGCTCGGAAAGGAAACTCCAGCCTATATATGGTACACACGATAAAGAAATAGTCCATTCTTGGGTATATATCAGAGGTAAAATATGATTTCGTGAGGATTAACATAGTTTTAGAGTGTTTTGATCCGAGCGAGGTTTCTCCGATTACTCCACAATTCTCCGGGGTCAGGAGTACCTTTACGCTTCATGATCACTCGCCGCCCGGTTTCCCTTGGGTGAGTTTCATTCTATTCCTCGGATAGTTCTGTCCATCCTGAGTGTGATTAACATTCTCTTGAGAAGGCCTGTTATCTAGCTTTCCAATGACACCACTTATGATAATCTCGAGCAACTGCGCTGAGTATGTACAAGTGATTCCTGATAGTTGGCTTTAATGGATAAGACCTTCCATGTATGATTTCTAAGATCAAATGTTTTGATTTGCCAAGGCTATCCCGGCGCGTAGCTTTCCGTAGGACCGCTAAGCATGTTTCTACCGTCCTCACGGTCGCAACTGGTACCGCGAATAGATCTCTACGGTTTCCTCGGGATCGTTCTGGTCCATTGTTACGGACTGTAAAGTCCACATCTTAACATAGCTCGTTGGGGGTCTTAGTGCCAGGGATGCCTTCCCTCATAATTCCTTCCCTCGAGTAACGCGTTGGCTTAGTACTTATCCCGCTTCGAGATGTCCTGTAGTTTAGAGAGTCTACACTCTTGGGTATGACTAGATTGATGATCTAGTGTTACATCTCCGGGCAGCCCAGGTATCCTCGCTAGCTTGGCTCTAGGCTACGCTTGTGGGCGTACCTTCATGGCTCGCTGAGTATTATTGTTAAGTTCTTTGCCTCGGCAACAGCTATCACGCTCGGGCTCCGTATAACTCTCTTATTGCATTGTATACAGTATTCAATTGAGCAGTCGGTACTGCATGCTTCTGAAGGTTTTTTGTAGTTGAAGCTGCTGTAGCATTGCTTCTGGTGTTTCTTGGAGTTGGTGCTGAGACAGAAGGGCCTAATACAGCATCTGAAACCTGTGTAGTCCTTCCACGCTTTGAACTTCCAACTTGGATGGCTGCTTGTGTCTCCGCTCCAGATCCATTATCTTCATCTTCATCAACATTGATGTGGTCCAGAGGAGTATCTGGGGGCAAGACAACATCGGGGGGTCCTGGCAGAGTAGATTCACAATCAAGAGAGGAAACTGGTCCAGATTTATGATTTGGTGGAGAATCTAGAATGAGAGCTCTTGGTGTGAGATTGGAACAGGGACTCTCAGTGTGGGATCAGGAACAGGGACTCTCGGTGGAGAATATAGAACAAGAGCTCTCAGTGTGGAATTGGGGACAGGGGCTCTCAGTGTGGGATCAAAGACGTGGGTTCCTGGTGTAGAATTGAGAACAGGAGCTCCCAGCGTCAACTCAAAATTGAAAGCAGGAGTTACCCGTGGGAATTTCTGACTCGGATCCGCGGGTACCTGCACAAATTTACTTGCAGGTACCCGTGGACCTGCAGCCAATCCTATATAACATAGTAGAGACTAGAGATGTCCACGAGTCCAGATCCAAGTATACTTGGATCCGGAGCGCAAGTACTTGTGGCCTAAAAGGCCTGACTCGTGACCCGCGGCTGAGTCGTGGGAAACGGGTCACTGACTCACAAGTACTTGTGGATCCGCACACTAAACAAGTAGTTACAGCTATATTCACAAGTATTTACCATTATTTACTTGGATACAGTGATTGTACAGTGTATAATGCTATTAAAAACCTGTACTTTACTTGTTACACTAATTTCATACTATGGTATGAAGTAAAAATGTACTGACAGTTAGGCTTTGGGTTGTAGACAGCTCACAGCGATTGAGCGCTAAAATAATCCCTGTGAGCTGTCTACAACCTCAAACATATGTGGCAGGACTTGATAGTAAGTACTATAATAAATATGATACTATTAACTACTGTAAGTTTTGATCATCAACAACAAATATATGAGTTCATATTGCTTGCACAAGTCACACAAGTACTTGCAAGTCAACCGAAAATTGCAAATGTCTGACTTGTGACCTGCGCCTGACCCATGGGAAATGGATCCTGGGATCTGCGAGTCGCATACTTGCGGGTTTTCCCACGGATCTTACCTGCAAGTACTTGTGAAGACTTGGACTCGTGGACATCTCTAGTAGAGACATACTTATTATCAATTTAGTGGTGTTTTAATGATTTATGACAATACCAAGAGCAGAACTTACATGGGAAGGATAAAACAAAGTTGTGGGACCGCTCACATGATCTGTCAAATATGTGTTCCTACTGATTGCACTCAACATGTGTAAACTTTATTACCACATGAAGTTAACTTGCCATTAACAGAGCCTATTTGTGAGTTCATGTGGCCACTTCAGAGCACTTATATACAAGGCCTCATAACTTTGCTTCAGTCCCTCAGGTAATTGTTGACCCCAAAATATATAAGTTGTGAAAATAGTATTGGAAAATCAGTATTATTAGCATTTTTTTGTTACTTGAGGTGACTTGCAAGTACTCACAAGTCACTCAAAATTTCTCAAAGGCTGACTTGCAACTTGTGCTGGACCCGTGGGAAACAGGTACCGGGACCTGCGAGTCACATACTTGCAAGTAAACCCACAGGTCTGACTTGCAGGTACATGTGGAGGACCTGGACTTGTGTGCATCTTTACCTTTTGCATACTTACATGTAAATACCCAAATAGCAGGAATCAACAGTGTGAGTTCAGGATTGAGATCAGAAGCTAACAGTGTAGGTTTGAGCTCCCAAGTCAGAGCTGACAGTGTATGATCCAATGCAAGAATTAGACATGGGCACAAGTGCAGAGTCTTTAAGAATAGAGTGTATACTCTCTAAACTACAGGACATCTCGAAGCGGGATAAGTACTAAGCCAATGCATTACTCGAGGGAAGGAATTATGAGAGAAGGTATCCCTTGCACTAAGACCCCATTCATAGATTGATCAAATTTAAGTGTGTAGAGTTCCCTCAAACTCCTGATCAACCTAAATCTAGTTGCTTCCTTAGAGGGGATGGTTTCTAGTAAGGAATTATTTGGCTCCAGAGTGAGGGTTCCTTAGTTGACTTCTTCACAAAGTTAGATGAGCCACTAAGATTGTGGTACAAACTCCTAGTGATTAAGTTCACTTGCAATATCGTAGTTTGGCCCAGAGTTTGGTCGGGGACTTTATGGCGTCACAGCAGCTAGTGCCAGAGTTTGCCTATGAGAATCTTAGTTTTGTTGTATTAGTTTTGGGTTTGGTTATTTGATTGCGACACACACATTTGGTTCCCTCGTACACTCGTACACCCAACTAGGCTTCTCCCGACTTAGTTCTAAGAGTTGTCTAAGCTTAGTTACCTAAGTTAGCACTACAGTCTTGAACCTGGAGCAGTTGCACGTGTCATCCAATACTATAAGACTTTCCCTCATGGAATCTTTGACAACCTGGCCTTGCTCCCTTTGATAGCACTTCAGGCAGCCCCTCAATGCCCCATATTAGGGTCAATAACCCATGTCAAGAATGGCCCTAATTAGGTCTGGAATCCAGGTATTGAACCACCCTTGGATCCATCCACCCAATTTAAAATAAGATAAGGTAGGCGCCATCAGGAACAGCTGTCTTACTAAGCGGTGACAGTCACATGTCCTGCCTTACGTGACGCGCCAAAATCCACTCTTGGAGGAAAAAAAATTATATTGTTGTCATAATACTATTTAATTGCCTCCCGAGCCTTCTGTAGCATCTCTGGTGGTAAAGTACAATGGCCATGATATCTCCCATTGGCCCAGGCTGCGTGACTGCCAGTAAGATACTAAGAACACACATTGAATCGATGTAGCACAGCCTGTCAATGACATGTGACCTGCCATATATGGTATATCACTAATCTTATCACATCACATAATTACGCCAAAACTCTGGGTGAATTTTTGAACTTTGTTCCCTGACACATACAACAGAGTTTTGAGATGAATTAGAAAAAATGAATTTTTCAGCCACTGAGAAATAATATTGACAAGATTATTATATACAATATAACGTGCCCTATGGGCAAAGTCCTTAAGAACACCAGTGAACACAACAAATAGGATACTATTGTGTGTATGACGGTGTAAAAGACTAACCAGACTCTTAAGTAATCGTACGATACTTATAGTAATGGATTTATTATATAATTAATAATAAATAGAATGATAAGATAGACTGTTTGGTCTATCGGCGGCGTCTAGGATGACCGTATCACCGGATATGGTCAGTGGTGATTATGGAGAGGCAGAGGCGTTACACCCTCCCCCACCAGATTAACATCAGGGATGTGAATTGAAAATGGTAATGACATCATCACCATCCAAACCCTAAGTAATTTGGTTTAACATAGAATGATCCCGCATCAAGTACGGGATTTAATTGATGCGGCGCATCAGATTTTCGGACTTGTCCAAATGTTCAATGCACAGACTCGGAAGTTTCCGAGTAGTGCTTGAGGGGATTCTCAGTGAGAATCTGACTTGAGAATAAGTAGCAATGCCCAGGTAAGGCATATTACCTGGGCGTCTGAATCCAATAATAATTTATTTGGAAGGTTTATCCTTTCCGATTTTTAAGGAGGTCTTCTCCTCAATAGACTCAAGAACATATCCAATGTTCTCAGTATCTGATTCATCGGGGTATTCTGATGATTGTTCGTCATCTCTATTCCTAGATGAGACATAATAGTTAGTGAGGGCCGTGTGGCCCTCAATGCGCGCGACGGCTCTGACCATCACTTCTAATTTGGCATACTCCGGAACGATCCCCTCGTTCGTGAGTTGCCTGATAATATTGAAGGGTAATCCCTCAATGAACCATTTCTGCATTGTTGCATCATCCGGTGTTTGGAGCATCCGTGATGCCCATGTGTAAGTGAGGAATAATAATCCCTCACACCGTATCGGGTGAATACTCAATAAGGTCAAACTGCCTGCAGCTTGATGAATGGTCGTTGCTTGGATGCAACATCAAAGACACCAATGATGGCGCCTTCAAATGTCCACTTAAGGACAGTGCGGTGTATACCAGCGACTTGTGTTATACCAGTCAAGGGCTTTGCCCTGTAGAAACATGCCAAGCACAGGCAGTCCGTGTAGCATCTAATGTCACCGCACATGCGGTTGACTACCATCCATTGGAGAAGTGACATTAGCCACCGCTGAAGACATGACATCCGGAGATCCGTCATAGACCTCCGGAGATGGAACTTTAAGAGCTTTACGGCTCTCAATGGGAGGGATAGGATTCCCTACCTTATCTCGAATTTGTTTACGGTACACTTTGTGTACCTTGTGTTTCCATGGGAACGACATTCTCGTCACCTGTTGTTTCTCGCATCTTAGATGCAAGTGAGCGCAGTAATTTACGCTGCTCATTTTTAGTAATTTTACCCTTGCGGGTAGCAAATTTGTCTAGCCAAGAGGCATTAGACGATGAGTCAGTATTTGACTCAGTGTCACTTGGGTCCGATGATTCATCTGACCAGGCTGCGTTTGCGGCCTTTGGATTTAGCACTCTTGTGCTTCCTCCCCCCTTCAGGGATTTTTTGCTAGGGCTTTGCTCCGGCATTATTGCTTGGTCCTGGAAAGGACTCAGCGGGTGGAATGTAAAATCGATCCCAGATTTCTCTGGGAGTAGTCAATTTATCAACGGGTATTCCGTCGACATTATATCCCACCATTTGGTCGGGAACCCAGATGGCGCGAATCCGAAATCTCGGAGACTGGTGTTATGTTGGCGTTGAATCGCTATGCGACTCATCCAATCTTTAGCTACTCCCAACGGAAGCGGCTGTGGTTGCAACTCGGCCAATACCTTGGTACTGGCATTGAACTTGGCTTGGCGCATTGCTGGGCGGCAATCTGGGCAGTCTTACGGTAGTGTGTACTACCGAGGGGCAACACTTTGTGTTGCCGGGGTGATGGGTATGGTAGTAGGAACTGCCGGAAGGGTACCACGTTGCGGTCCCATACTGGATTGATTTCCAGTAATGTTCAGTACAACTACCGGAGATTGGGTACCACTGGCGCCCTTGCAGTAGGTAAGTACATTGTACTTTCCTTTGGTGGTATTGCTACTACCTGATCAAAGTTATGAGGTAACTTCGGTTCATTGTTAATGTTCACTGCACTTTGCGGTGAGCAAGATTTGGTCACCGGTAATGTCCTGGGACCTCGCAGTGTCAGAGACGCTGCTCTGCATTGGGACTCTGTCTCATGCCGGAGGGTAGGGGAAATTTCCAGAGAGTGGAAATGTCCAGAGTATGGAAATTTCCAGGGGGTAGGGAAATTTTCAGGGGGGGGGAATTTCCAGAGGGTGGAAGTTTCCAGAGAGTGGAAGTTTCCAAGGGTGGTGGAAATTCCCAGAAGCTGATAAATTGAAAGTGCTTGACAGGTATTATAATTTCGCATTTGGTGAGGTCATGTGACTGGTCCATTGCAGCTTTCGAGCAGCTGGACAAAAATACCTTATTTACAAAGCCTGTCTTGGCAATTTTGGGTATGCAATCAATTGCTAGCCCAAAAAAGACTATACATAATGTATTAATATTTGAGCACTACTCCGAGGTAGATTAGCACCATAAGGGGATGGATTGCATCGAAAAATCTAGATGACGTCCAGTCAAAGCTGGCTGAGTATTACCAAATTGGGTAATGCCATCAAAAACAGTAAAAGCAGCCTAAAAGCCTGCTTTTACATGGATATCCTGCTCTGTAAGAGTGTATATAGTATCTTTACTTATTATAAGAGTCCCTGAAGCAAGATTACAGCAATAGCTTCAGTGAAAGCTGTTTTATTACCATATTTAGAATGCCAGCAAAGCGGTCTAGAAGCTTGTTTATGCATGGGATTCTACCTAATAACAGTCTATACAGTGTTTATAGATGTACAGTAGATACCTAAAGCAAAATTGAAGCAGATATATGGTGTAATAGTAGCACTGCTTCGATGTTTGGGTCTGTGGCTGTGTTGTAAAAAAAAAATTGAAATAAAAGTAGGGATGTTAATATACTGGTTTACAGGCATGTTTTGTACATAGTAATATACACCTGAAGCAAAATTAGAGCATTCTATGGAGAGCATAACATGTAATTGCCAGCTCTAGGCCTGAGGAGGTCAAAGCTGTATGACCAAATAGGGAAATATATGATTAAATACAGGTGGTGTTGAGTTGAAGTTGGGCTCAATAATGACATGGCCTCTCAAGGACTGGGGTCAGGAATAGATATCTGGGTACTGTAGTATAGTAGCCTCGCCCTCCATGGGTTATATTTGGCAATATGGGGGCAGGAACAAGTACATGGAGTGATCATCAAAATTCGCCTTTTTTGAGGGATAAAATACTAATTACTGAGTGCCTAAGCACAGGTAAGCCTCAAAACATGGGAGGTATAGTCTTCTACATGGTATACACTTGATATATGTCCAACAAACAATTAATATGGCGCCAGAGGCGATGGTATTCACTGATCTTTATTCAGGAATTAGCATATAATATTATGGCCTTGAGAGAAGCCAGGAGGCTAAGATGCTGTATATAGGATCTACTACATAGTACTAAGCTTTGCCATATGCAAGAACGATTTATACATGGCCTGAAGCGATGGTATTCCCTGATCTTTATGGATTTGCCAAAAAATGCGATCTTCAGGAAATAAAAACATGAATAGCATGAAGTGGATTCTCTAGCCACCCACTGCTGCTGCTTAGCTTTTCTTGAGGACTATGTACATATGTGAATAGCAACCAGCCTTAAGATCCCCACTGGTTGGTCGAGCTAGATTATCTAGCCATCCAACCTCTTGCCACTTTTCCCAGCCAGCAAAGTGATTGTGAAGAGCCACTGAGCATTTTCCCAGTGACCAGAGTGACTGTAAAGAGCTACCAAACACTCTGTAGCTTTCCTGTGGCCAACCCTATTAATTATACAGTTCAGACCTCTGCTTTGCAATGCAATGTTCAGCTAGATTCTCTAGCTACCCAGTGCAGTCTGCCACTGCTTAACTTTCTTGAGGACTATTTACATATGTGAAAAGAAACCAACCCTAAGGTCACCGCTGGTTGATGGAGCTAGACTTTCTAGCCACTCAGCTTCAGGCCACTTTTTCATTATCCAGTCCTGGCCCCTGCTTTGCAACCCCACTTTTAGCTAGATTCTCTAGCCACCCACTGCTGCTGCTTAACTTTCCTTGAGGACTATGTACATATGTGAATAGCAACCAGCCTTAAGATCCCCGCTGGTTGGTTCTAGCTAGATTATCTAGCCATTCCAACCTCTTGCCACTTTTCCCAGCCAGCAAAGTGTTGTAAATACTCGGCGCAGGGAAACTGAATAATCCGTGAGCTTGAGAGATAGAAGAGAACTGGATAACTACTTTAGATACTGCTTTGGAGAGAGCCTTATATACTGTACATACTGTATAATATTGCTAATACAATGAGTAAGGATACGGACATATGAAACATACCAATCCGGCTACCTAATCTCCGGAGTTGCCACATCGGCAATATACAACACAAAGTGATTGTGAAGAGCCACTGAGCATTTTCCGCAGCCACCAGATTGATTGTAAAGAGCTGCCAAACACTCTGTAGCTTTCCTGTGGCCAACCCTATTAATTATACAGTTCAGACTCTGCTTTGCAATGCAATGTTCAGCTAGATTCTCTAGCTACCCAGTGCAGTCTGCCACTGCTTAACTTTTCTTGAGGACTATTTACATATGTGAATAGCAACCAACCCTAAGGTCACCGCTGGTTGATGGAGCTAGACTTTCTAGCCACTCAGCTTCAGGCCACTTTTTCATCATCCAGTCCAGGCCCCTGCTTTGCAACCCCACTTTTAGCTAGATTCTCTAGCCACCCACTGCTGCTGCTTAACTTTCCTTGAGGACTATGTACATATGTGAATAGCAACCAGCCTTAAGATCCCCGCTGGTTGGTCTAGCTAGATTATCTAGCCATCCAACCTCTTGCCACTTTTCCCAGCCAGCAAAGTGATTGTGAAGAGCCACCGAGCATTTTCGCAGCCACCAGATTGATTTGTAAAGAGCTGGCAAACACTCTGTAGCTTTCCTGTGGCCAACCCTATTAATTATACAGTTCAGACCTCTGCTTGCAATGCAATGTTCAGCTAGATTCTCTAGCTACCCAGTGCAGTCTGCCACTGCTTAACTTTTCTTGAGGACTATTTACATATGTGAATAGCAACCAACCCTAAGGTCACCGCTGGTTGATGGAGCTAGACTTTCTAGCCACTCAGCTTCAGGCCACTTTTTCATTATCCAGTCCAGGCCCCTGCTTTGCAACCCCACTTTTAGCTAGATTCTCTAGCCACCCACTGCTGCTGCTTTAACTTTCCTTGAGGACTATGTACATATGTGAATAGCAACCAGCCTTAAGATCCACGCTGGTTGGTCTAGCTAGATTATCTAGCCATCCAACCTCTTGCCACTTTTCCCAGCCAGCAAAAGTGATTGTGAAGAGCCACCGAGCATTTTCGCAGCCACCCAGATTGATTGTAAAGAGCTGGCAAACACTCTGTAGCTTTTCCTGTGGCCAACCCTATTAATTATACAGTTCAGACCTCTGCTTTGCAATGCAATGTTCAGCTAGATTCTCTAGCTACCCAGTGCAGTCTGCCACTGCTTAACTTTTCTTGAGGACTATTTACATATGTGAATAGCAATCAACCCTAAGGTCACTGCTGGTTTTGATTGAGCTAGACTTTCTAGCCACCCAAGCTTCATGCCACTCCACTTTTCCCAGCCAGCCAGAGTGATTGTAAAGAGACATTGAAACATTTTCCCAGCAACCAGAGTGAATGTAAAGAGCTACCAAACACTCTATGGCTTTCCTGTGGCCAACCCCTATCAATTATACAGTTCAGACTTCCACTTTGCACTTCCATGTTCAGCTAGATTCTCTAGCTACCCACTGGCCACTGCTTAACTTTTCTTGAGGCATATTTACATATGTGAATAGCAACCAACCCTAAGGTCCCTGCTGGTTGATTCAGCTATACTTTCTAGCCACTCTGCTTGATGTGACTCAGAGTGAGTGTGAAGAGCTACCAAGCACTCTGTAGTCACCATGTGGCTATATGATTGAAAAGGCTGGTATTTGCAGAATATCAGCCCAAACCCTGGACCCCTGACCCGCTCAAAGCCCTATAACCCTAACCCCATTCGATGAACTGTATATACGATATTAACACACTTGAAGGAAACGATGGATCATTAAGTATCATGCACGCCGCCGACGCCTATCTCAGTACAAAGAATATTTTATTGCGACAGATCCGACTATTAGAATCCTTAGAGCTTTGAACGAATGCATCCACTGGTGCTGAACATCCATCAGTACCATTCACAGGCCGGGGGATTAAGTACCCATTCGACGGGATACAAGACAAGTAGGCCATAGCACCAGGGCACAGAGCGATGCCGATCTGATTGTGATTGATGGCAATTCGATCAGATTGATTGCATCCCAGATCAGTAGATCTATAGTCAAATGCATGCATGCACGTCTACGACGTGCGCTGTGTACACTATTACTTCCACCATCCATGTTCAAAGCATCCGTGCTCGTCCACGACATGTCCTGGGCACTTGACCACTTGTAAGTGCATATAACGTTCAGTACACATACATGTGGCAAAGTGCACAGGCACGTCGTGGAAGTGCCTGGATGTGTGAAAGACAGCGGATGATAAACAGTGGGAGCGATCTGGTACACCGTGCTCGTCGTGGCACATGCATGGATGCCCTAAGGACAATACAAGGTTTAATGCACAGATGAGTGGGGTCATATAGTACGCCATGCACGTCGTGGACGAATACCCGATGATTCTGGTATAGAACATCACCGGATACCAGGATCGTATAGTGTGAACTGAGGTGCATGAATGTTTGTGGTAGTGTACACGTCTTGGACGTGCACAGATGAGGGGGAGTGATAGCGTACACAGTGCACGCTGTGGTCGGTGCAGTCCAACGTTCAGTGTACTAAAATTTCACAGCCTGAAGTGCATAACAATGTTAGTGCCTGGTGCTACCAGTACTGCTAAGTAACTAATTATCCTAACTACTACTACTATTCTATTAGACGTGCATCCACTAAGAATGTTAGCGTCGCCTACGAGTACTACTAACCGACTAACCGACTAACCGACTAACTATACTAGCTATACTACTATACTACTCGCACAGCCTGGGATGCATATGCTAACAAGTTAGCGGACCCATACTACCAGTACTACTTCAAGTAACTAATTATACTAAGTACTTGTTCTACTACTATACTATTAGCCGTGCATCCGCTAACAATGTTAGCGTCGCCTGCAGCCAGTACTACTACCAGTAAACTAACTATACTACTATACTACTGGCACAGCCTGGGCTGCATCCGCTGACAAGTTAGCGGCCCCGTACTACCAGTACTACTTCAAGAAACTAATGATACTAAGTACTTATTCTACTACTATACTATTACTGTGCATCCGCACACAATGTTAGCGTCGCTGTGCTGCTATAACTATACGAACTATACTACTATACTACCATGTTAGTGGCTAAAGCAGCACTACAAGTAACTAATTCTTGTAACTAGCTACTTAAACATAGAAAACAGTCCAATAGAGTAAGAAATACCTTCGGCTATTGTTACATACCAAGGGGAAGACAGAGCGGACATGGACCAAATCCTAACACCTAACAACCTAATAACCCCTAACCCCTAACCCTAACCCCTAAAACCCCTAACCCCTAACCCCTAACCCCTAACCCCTAACCCCTAACCCCTAACCCTAAGAAGAAAGGTAAAACACAGAAAAATGCATTCCGAAAGATCCGAATATTAAAATTCTTAGGGCTTCGGGCTATCGCATCTACTGACCATGACCGTCCTTCCGTACCATCCACAAGCCGGGGGGCTAGATATCCATTCGAGACGATGCAAGACAAGTGGGAGGTAGTACCAGCGTAGTAAGTAACGCCGATCCGATCGTGATTGATCGCAAATCAATTAGATTGATTGCATCAGGAGGAGACTGTGAGGAGAATGGTAGTCGAATACTCAAATCGTATGAGTGTGCCCGCCTGAGTAGAGGTTTCTAGGAAGGTTAGTAGGGTACAATGGGGCGGAATATGAGGAGGATAGAATATAAATAACGGGAGTAATGGTGTTGTTCGCTAGTATATAGTGAACGGAAATATAAAGCATGAAGGTAAGAAGCTAGCTACCGGTAGGGCAGATAATACTACCACATGGTGCTCATCCACAATGTGCCCTGTGCACTTGACCACATCTAGCTTGAATCGAGGATAGCATATGGCAGAGTCACACATGGCATGTCGTGGACATGATTGTATACACAATGCACATTGTGGGGGTGCATACACAGGACACGTCAGGGAAGTGCATGGATGTGTGAACAAAGACTTGGACACATCGTGGACATTGCAGATGAGGCGGGAGTGATTGTGCACCCCGTGCACGTCGTAGACGTGTCTGGATGCATTGGACTGTGATTAACTGTGATGAAAGATTCTAATATTCAGATCTTTAGTACTAGTGGACCCAGGGCACGCCATAGACGTGCATGGAATGTACGTCCACGACGTGCATGGAATGTACATCCACGACGTGCATGGAGTGTACGTCCACAACGTGCATGGAGTGTACGTCCACGACGTGCGCTGTGCCCTTTACCACATGTACGTGTACGCGCTGTGGACAGAATAATGGATCTATAGTCTAATATGCATCCATGCACGTCTACGGCACGCCATAGACGTGCATGGAATGTACGTCCACGACGTGCATGGAATGTACGTCCACGATGTGCATGGAATGTACGTCCACGACGTGCATGGAATGTACGTCCACGACGTGCATGGAGTGTACGTCCACGACGTGCGCTGTGCCCTTTACCACATGTACGTGTACGCGCTGTGGACAGAATAATGGATCTATAGTCTAATATGCATCCATGCACGTCTACGACGTGCGCAGTGCGCACCATCACTGCCCCCTCTGATGGGGCACTGTACGCAAGCCCTATCAACTTGGACAAGTCAGTCGATCTATAGTCCAATTGTCCCATGCACGTCTGCGACGTGTGCTGTGTGCATAAGGTGTATGAGTTGACAGATCAGTCAATCCATATCCAATGCATATATGCACGTCCACGACGTGTGCTGTGTACACTCCTTCAAGATAAACTGATTTGGTGCAAGGCAATAAACAAGCCATGTACAGATGAGTAGGAGTGATGACCTACACAAGAAAAGCAATGGACATTATAGCGTCTAGCCAAAAAATCAATCAAGGTAAACAACATGGCCAGAGAGGGAATCAAACCCCCGCCTACTTGGTACCCAATACACCTGCAGTTCTGTCGCAGATTTACTTTGTATTTTGCCAAATCGTCATTTGCCACTAGACTATTGCGTTCATTGGCAATTTGAATATACATCTCTTTGGTCTCTTAATACTCTTACACAACAGGGAAAGAATATGCTGCAGCGGACGTTCGCTGGGGAACCGCTGACTCTCAACCTATGCTAAAAAAGCATTTATTAGCATACGCAAGCATGTGCTGTGTACACACCCCGACCATGTGCACTGCATACAGTATCACTCCCACATCCATGCACGTCCACGACATGCACTGTGTACACTATCACTCCCCTGTCATCAGTGAATTTAGCTTTAAAGCATCCTTGCATATCCATGACGTGCCCTGTGCACTCTACCGCATGCGACGTAGGTATTGAAAGATGTTTCTATTTTGGGGGTGCATGAATGTGTACACAGGGCACGTCGTGGACGTGTATGGATGCATTCAAGGCAATAAAAGATCCATGCACAAATGGACAGGAGTGAGAACATACACACCGCACATGATGATACCAATTCACTTCCAGGTTTTTCACACATCCATGCACATCCCCGACGTGCGCTGTGTAGACTAAGTATCTGAAAAACACACAGTACAAAGAATATTCTATTGCAGCTGATCTGAATAATAGAATCTTTAGCCCTTTGGCCCAAGACATCCACTGGTTCTGACCACCTTTCGGTACCATTCACAGGCCGGGGGGTTAAGTACCCATTCGGCGCGATAGGCCATATCACCAGGGCACAGAGTAGGGCCAATCTGATTGTGATTGATGGTAGTTTAATTATATCAGTTATATTAGTTGTATCATGAGATTGTGAAGAGACCAGTGATCATTGGACATCGTGGACATGCATGAATTCATGAGAGAACCTTTACTCTAATGGTCAGTGAATTTATCATCAGAGCATCTGTACACGTCTACGACGTGCACTGTGCACACGATCACTCTCCTCTCAGACCATTGGACTGGGTCTCTTCACGATCTCATAATGCCATGAATTATGATTGGATTGGCCTACTTGTCTCATATCATGTCGAGCATCTATTGGTTTTCTGTGGGGTCGGAATACACAGCACACGTCACAGACGTACAAGGATGTGTGAAAAAAAATACAGTTCCAGTAATAGAGAACACAGGCCACGTCGTGGACGTGCCTGGATCTGTGAAAGACAACAGAAGATGAGCGGGAGCACTTGGGGTACACGGCGCATGTCATGGGCGTGCATGGATTGAGCACAAGAGAAGGTTTAATGGTTGAGTGGCAGTGGGAAAGACAATTTACCGTTGCTGCCAAGTTTGTTGTGGGCTCAGGTGGGATTGATTATTAGATTATTTCATGCTCATAAGGTTTTGTTTAACATTGCTAGTAGTCATGGTCAGATAGTCTAGTGGCAAAGGACGATTTGGTAGAATATTCGGTGGTTTTCTTATAAACAATACGAAGATCATCGAACACCAAATAGGCGGGGGTTCAATTCCCTCTCTGGCCAATCTTGTCAATGTAATGGTTTTTTTGGTCTTCATTGTGTTTCATACATCTGTGCACATCCACGACGTGAGCTGTGTACCTCGTCACTTTATATTTGGTCACTTTTGTGTGTACTTTATGACTTGCCCACATCAAGGGACGTCTACGACGTGCACTGCGTACTATATGACTTGTGCAGCACATCAAGTAAGGTGGTACACTGGCATGGATATTTAGATGAGTGGGAGTGATGGTGTACACCGCACACATCGTGGATGTGCCTGGAGGTGTAAAAAAACTCAAGTTCAAATGGGTGGAAGTGATAGAGTACACCGTGCGCGTTGTGGACGTCCACGCATTATGTGGATGTAAGGTCTGTCAGACATCAGGGCACGTCCATGACGTGCACTATGTACTTTACCACTTGCACAAATTCACACATCCATACTTGTTCACTTGCCCACATGAGGTGCAGAATTGATAGAGTACGCAGTGTACACTACAGAGAAAGTGGGTGATACTCAGCGTGGATGTGTGAAAGAGCAATTGGGTACACCGCGCACGTCGTGGACGTGCATGGATGCCCTGAGTACAAGAGAAGGTTTAATGAGCAGATGGAGTGGCAGTGGGAAAGACAAATTACCATTGCTGACAGGTTTGTTGTATGAATGCCAGTGTACAAACTTACCTTGATGTGCACTGTGTACTTTATCGCTTTTGTGTACTGTATGACTTGCACAAATCATAGAGTACACAGTGCATACACCTCCAGGCACGTCCACGACGTGCGGGTGTGTACCACCTTACCTTGATGTGCACTGTGCACTTGATCACTTGGACAAATTCATGGATGTGGATGTATCGGGGGTCATAGTGTACACCATGCACGTCATGGACGTGCATAGATGTGTGGAAGTCATAGAGTATACGAAAGTGATCAAGTACACAGTGCACATCAAGGTAAGGTGGTACACCGTGCACGTCATGGACGTGTCTGGAGGTGTATACACTGTGTACTCTATGATTTGCACAGATTCATGGATTACATGAATTTGTGCAAGTCATACAGTACACAGTGCACATCAAGGTAAGTTTGTACACTGGCATTGATAGGGTACACCGCACACGTCGTGGACGTGCACAAACGTGTAAAACACAATGGAGAACCAAAAAAAATCATTGGCCAGAGAGGGAATCGAACCCCCGCCTACTTGATAGAAGTGTACTGGAGCTCACAGGCTATTCTACCAAGTCGTCATTTACCACTAGACTATCTGGCCATGACTACATCCCACGTTAAATTGTGCAAGTCATAGATTACACAGTGCATACACCTCCAGGCACGTCCACGACGTGCACGGTGTATCCTATCAATGCCAGTGTACCGCCTTACCTTGATGTGCACTGTATACTTGATAACTTTTGTGTACTCTATGACTTCCACACATCCAAGCACGTCTATGACGTGCATGGTGTACACTATGACCCCCGATACATCCACATCCATGAATTTGTCCAAGTGATCAAGTGCACAGTGCACATCAAGGTAAGGTGGTACACACCTGCACGTCGTGGACGTGCCTGGAGGTGTATGCACTGTGTATTGATAAAGTACACAGTGCACATCAAGGCTGGCATTGATAGCGTACACCGCATACGTCGTGGACGTGCACAAACGTGTAAAACACAATGAAGAACCAAAAAAAATCATTGGCCAGAGAGGGAATCGAACCCCCGCCTACTTGATAGAAGTGTACTGGAGCTCACAGGTTATTCTACCAAGTCGTCATTTACCACTAGACTATCTGGCCATGACTACATCCCACGTTAAATTGTGCAAGTCATAGAGTACACAGTGCATACACCTCCAGGCACGTCCACGACGTGCACGGTGTACCGTATCAATGCCAGTGTACCGCCTTACCTTGATGTGCACTGTATACTTGATAACTTTTGTGTACTCTATGACTTCCACACATCCAAGCACGTCTATGACGTGCACTGTGTACTTTACCACTTGGACAAATTCATGGATGTGGATGTATCGGGGGGTCATAGTGTACACCATGCACGTCATGGACGTGCCTGGATGTGTGGGAGTCATAGAGTACACAAAATTGATCAAGTACAGAGTGCACATCATGGTAAGGTGGCACACCGTACACGTCATGGACGTGCCTGGAGGTGTATGCACTGTGTATTGATAAAGTACACAGTGCACGTCATAGACGTGCCTGGATATGTGGAAGTCATAGAGTACACAGTGCACATCAAGGTAAGATGGTATACTAGCATTGATAGGGTACACCACGCACGTCGTGGACGTGCCTGGAGGTGTATGCACTGTGTACTCTATGATTTGTGCAAGTCATAGAGTATGGCTTGTGTATGCTAATAAGTTCCAGTTTTACGCATATGAAGTAGGCGGGGGTTCGATTCCCTCTCTGGCCAGTGATTTTTTGGTTCTTCATTGTGTTTTACACATTCGTGCACGTCCACGACGTGTGCGGTGTATGCTACCAACGCCAGCCCTGATGCGCACCGTGCACTCCACCACCCGGACAAATCCATGGACGTGGACGTACCAGGCGTGATAATGTACACCACGCACGTCGTGGACGTGCCTGGATGTGTGGGAGTCATAGAGTACACAAAATTGATCAAGTACAGAGTGCACATCATGGTAAGGTGGCACACCGTACACGTCGTGGACGTGCCTGGAGGTATATACACTGTGTACTCTATGACTTACTGAATTTGTGCAAGTACACAGTGCACGTCGTAGACGTCTCCTGATGTGGGCAAGTCATAGAGTCCACAGAGTACACCGCACATCTCCTGGAGGTGGGTGGATGTGTGAAAATATATACTCTATGTTATACAGCATACAGCCCAAGCCCCATAAACCTCTAATATCAGCACCCTGCCCACACTACAGTCCCTCCCCCAGCGCACCAAGTCCAAACCCTACGCTCCTCCAAAGCCAGAATGTCCAGGGGCCGTGCAGACCCTAGGCCACTCCTAAGCCACCGCTAGGCCCTCCCCTAGGGTTGAGAAAACCCTAGATGGATCCTACATGCCTCTAATAACCCCAAATCCTCGACTATCTTTATGCTTGTACCATCATCGAACTCTGGGGATGTGGCTCTTTCAAGGCCTTCCTCGAAGGCTACAAGGCGCAGAACACTGTACAGGGTGAACACGAAGAGCAGAAAATGACAGAGAAGGCCGCCGAGAAAACAAAACGTGCTCGCGATGTGGAGAGGCGCAAGCGCGCTGAAGCTAGGGAAGAAACGGACATTTGTGACGTTATAAATCCCCAAGCACTGTGGAACTTTCGGCGAATGGCGAATCCCGCTTTAGCTCCTACGTTTGACGAAGAACAGCTGAAGAGACAGGAAACCATGAGGGCGGAGAAGATGGATAAAGTACGGGAGTGGCAACAGTCGTTGGCTGGACTTTGAGATATTTGCCTCTAGTGAATGTGAAGACTTCCTGTGGCATTGTTTGGACTCTTTTTAGTAGAATCACATCCCATCATTGTGCACGATGATAGTTCTGGTTGTACCTTGTGTGAAGCAGCTCGGCACGCAAGCGTTCAGCGCTGAACTAGACTTGGCTGGTGAGTATTGTCTTACTCTCAATGGCTGTTTTTCGATGGATCATGCTATTCAAATACTAACCAAGTTTTACTCGACTCGAGCTCAGTGTCTCGCTGGAAAAAGTCTCTTTCTTCCCATTACTCTCTAGCTCCCTTTCTTTTTCCAAAAATCTATCTTCTCCATCGATGGTTTCGGACAGCCCGCAAGACCTTCTCCTGCCGCCGAAGTGAATATTCAACCTCGGAAGAGCTAAAGCATGTTCGATTATGCAGCTGTTATACAGAATGTGAACAATAACACGAGATTCCAATGAAATACTTTAATGAATAGCAATAATAGTCTGGGGAAGGGAATAGCTTGCTGAAAGGAAAACCATCCACCGCATCCACCCACCTCCACCTCTCCGCTGCTTCAACTATCCTCCGGCCGGAATCGTTTCCGTGGGCCATCCGGTCCTCCAGCAAAAGGTCCGCTACCTTGCATGAACGCTGGATTAAAATGGCCTCGTCCAGCCATACCTATCATATTATTAGGCATACCCATACCTGAATAACAAAAAAGCCCCAAGAATACAGAGCGTAAAGTAGTGAGCACAATAAGCGAAAGTTCGTATTCTAAACAAAGGAGACTAGACCATACCGCCTCGCGCCATGCCTCTATTAGGAAACCCCCACGACCGAACGAGCCAGCGCCCCCGCCGACGAATCCCATACCCATATTGTTCATGCCCATGCCGTTCATCGCCGCCATATTGCCCATCATGTTGCCCATCATGTTGTTTACCCCGAGACCCATACCCATACCGTTCATGCTGTTCATGTTCATGTTCGACATTCCCATGTTTCCAGTGCCGCTCGCGCCACCTCGCATTCCGCCACGCCCGCGGAAGTTGCCTCCACCACGGGCGTTGGTGGTCTGCGGCTGTACAGTTCCGTTCTGAGGAGGGGGTTGTACTCTGCCCTCGCGAACGGGAGGTTCTACAAACGGAGAAGTTAGTGAGCGAATTCTCTTCTTCTGTTCAATACGATACCTACCTTTCGGGAGGGTGCGGAAAGGATTTCCTTGAGCCGAAGCAGTCAACGTCACGTTGGCTTTGCGGTTTTGGAAATCGCTGTTGCCCGAGAGTTAATAAAAGGAAAACGACAAGCGCACTAAGACTAACTTGCTGTCAAACCAGTTCTTCAACGTCACCGCATTTTCGTGGCTTCCGCATTCGATGTAAGCAATACTGAAGAGATGTAAATGATAGGGACAAGACGAAAGAGTTGGCGGCGCACCCTTTGCTTTTCCCGTTGACTTTGTGTTCGGAAAAGGTGATATCTTTATGGTCGACGTTGAGTCCGAGGCTGAGCGCAACTTGCCGAAGGTCTTCATCCGTTGTCCACTGCCGGAGGGTTCTTAAACACTATCAACGTTTAAATGCATATAGCGTACGCACCCATTGTAAATCCCCGATATAAAGCGCGTCAGAATTCGCGCCGCCTTGTACCATCATAATTCCACTATTACTCGCTGGCTGGTTACCACCTCCGACCGTAGCCTGCACTTGGTTAGATCGAGCCCGAATCGAACGAAAAATACGACATACGATAGTTTGTTGTTCATCCGGTTCCCTTGATTCTTCTCTTTCCCGCTTCTGTCCAGCCGATGGTTCAACCTTTGAAATTTCAGTAGATACTTGTTGCGGGCTTTCATCGTAGCCGGGCTCAGTATGCTTGAGAAAACTTCAGTTTTGCGGCCGTTTATTCGTAGTCTGTACGCCTACCTCATCCTGAACTTGCTGAGTGTCTTCACCGTAGATGTCAAAGTCGTCTTGATTCATGATTTACGATAACGCGACTAGTTTTAGCGATGCGTTTCTTCGGTTTGTGCGATAAAAGTCTTGCGAGGTCAAATAAACTAAACTCTTTGCACTGCGAGGAGGTTCAACGGCGTAAAACAAAACAGGTTTTGAGTTAATTCAACAACAAGAGTGCACGACAACAAGAGTCAACGATAAGAAAAAAGTCAGGATACAGGGTGTCAGGCGCCCTACGACCCGTTGAAAACAGTGCTAGTAGAGCTTACATGCGTTGTAATACAGGATTATATGCTTATACAAGCGTTTACCGTTC